>CAEMYA010000468.1:432967-459217 GCA_903131615.1 Diplodus sargus | reverse complement strand
AGGCACTCGAGTTAGCTCGAGCTATGATTTAATTTCTTGTTATTATTCAACATTCTTATGTACCTGAAACAACCAGCGTGGCTTGAAAATAGGAGAAAGATCTGTGCGAGGGGGTTGGGAAGGGTCAAGGGACTATAAAATGTGCAGGTGTTGTGTGTTATTTATTTACTGTTTTAGTTATGATTTGTCTCTGCCAATTGTATATAGTAGTGAAATTAATTTGTCTAATGGTTGGAGGGTGTTCATGTGCTTACATGTATAATTATTGTTATATTTTTTTTTATATATATATATATTGTTTTTGTTTTGTTTTGTTCTCCTTTTTCTTTGCTGTTGTTGTTTTTGTGATTTATCTCTTGGTATATGTATGTATGTATGTTTATGTTCCTTGTCTGCAGTGTTGATATGCACCTGTATAAAATACAATAAAAAAAAATAAAAAAAAGGAGCAAAGGAAAAAAATAGTCCCATTGGGGTGTATTCTTGCCTGGCCTTATTATCTCACATGTCGGATTGATGAGAATTTAACATATTTCCTCAACTAGGATTTCTTAGGAATTTTAGTATGTTGTTCTGGACCCCTCATAGAAATTATCTAAGCTGCAAAAAATTCTATTACAATTAGTCTGTCGTAAAACGCTACTTTGCCTGGACTAATAAGTCTCTGAGTAAACCCTGACAATTAGAGGCAGAGGATGGATTAGCATGAAACCAAACCTTTTGATTGTTGACATTCAATCTGAACCAAGTAATAAACTATTCTGCCCAATACACTCATTGTTTATAATTAAGTTTAGAATTAGAACCATATTAGAACAATATAGAGAGTATAACAAAGAGGGTAGCATAATAGCCCAGCTGCCAGCCGAATATAAATAATAAAGAAAGAGAGGGACTTCTATTATTTAGGGATACTCCGATCAGCATTTTTGGGAGCCGATCCGATAACCGATCACAGGAATCATAAATCTGCCGACACCGATACCGATCACCGATCACAGAATGGATGGGTGAATAATAACAATAATAATAATAATAATCCTCAATGTCCTGCATTTACAATCTAGCCTTGTGCACCACTTAAAGTGGTAAAACCATTTGTACTAAAATAAATAATAAATACAATCAAGATCGTTATGTACCACAATCAACTTTATTTTTGTGTAAACACCCTGTCAAGAGCAATAGATTAAATAAAATAAAATTAAGCTTTTTTCCATAAGCTTTGTTGTTATATCCCTCCACAGGGTTCTCCCCAGAAATGTGAAGTGTAGTGGCGCATGGTCAGCGGGGGGCGGGGTAGAGAGATCGCTCGGCGGTGTGGAGATCGCTCCTCGTGGGCTCCTGTAGTTCATAAAACGACACTGTCTCGTTAGTAGCTTGGTTTTGTGCCGTCGGACCTCGTCGAACACTTGTTGTTCACTACGAGAAGACCGTGGCAGCCCACAAACACCCGCTATAATGCAGATAACATTAGAAATGAGTATAGCGGCGCAGCGCCGCTATTCCACCGTCTGGGGAGAACACTGCTCCACCTTTTACTGTCCCTGCTGTGAGGCTCCGGACATCTAAACGTTTCACTTACAGTGAGCTGAGTGACGGCTGTCTTTGGGATTTGTTTTGCCCGGGCTTGTTTCTCATACTCGCCATATTCTTTTGTGTGGCGCGTTCTCAAATGCTGTCTCGGGCAAAAAAAATATATGTATATATATATATATATATATATATATATATATATATATATAAACATATTTATATGCGATCATGGCTTTTCTGATCGGCACTTTGAGAGCCCACCGATCAACCTGTTTAGGGTCCATATCGGCCGATGACGATCGGCGGCCGATCAATCGGAGCATCCCTACTATTATTAGGTAACTTCTGCACAGCTTGGAAAGTCAGTTACCTTCAGACCAGGGCTCGGCCCAGCAACGTGGTCTTTCAAATATATTTCAAATAAGCACCAATAAAACATAACCTGATAAACAGTCCCCTTAAAAATCAATAGTAGCTTTGGGTGCTATTGGGCTCTATGTGTCTCCTGTATAGATACCGTGCGTGTCCCGTTTAACGTGATGAGAATATCTCCGGGTATTCTCTCTGCAGGAACGAGGAGGCTGTCTCCGCTGAGTCAAACGACTTGGTCCCTCCTGATCACGTGTCCACTCTGAGTATGGCCGGGTACAGCATCCCGTACTTCGCCGGAGCTGTTTTTTCAAGGGGGTGAAGGTCATTCTCTTTTGATGTAACATGGGCGAGAGGTCGGGAAATATCATAATCCTGGAGTTGCCATACTGTAGCTCTGCTCTTTTCGAGCGGCGTCCAGTATCCGGGTCACATCCCTGTAGCGAAGGAGTTTGATAACCAAGGCCCTGGGTGCTCCCTGCCCGCTCGGGCGTCTCTGCAGTGCGCGTCGGGCTCTCTCTATCTCTATCGGGCTGGAGAGTCCCAGAGTCTCCAGTAGCCATTTCTCCAGAAAGTCCACGGCGTTAGCCCCTTCTACTCCCAACGGGAATCCCACAAGTCTTAGGTTTTTGCGGCGCTGTCTGTTTTCATAGTCGTCAAGTTTGTCTCTGAGCTCCGCCCGCGATGCAAGTCCACAGCGGTGGTCTCGAATTCAGAGCACTTGACCTCCAATGCGGTAATTTTCATATTTGTGGTGTGAATAATGGTGTGAATAATTTTAGTGCATGTACCACTCAAAGCAGCGCTGCATCTCCCGCGAATGATTGTGTACTGTAGTCCGTGAACGCACCGTCCCTCAGTAAGTGAACGTGAACCTCAGGGCTGAATCATGAACTGAATGACGGATCGTTTGGCTGCTTATCAGTTTAGGGAGTTGGAGAGCACTGAACGATTCGGTGAACGAATCTTTTGAACGAATCATTTTAATGAACGGATTCTAGAGATTCAGTACAGTAAAAAGAACTGCTGTTCCCATCACTAGTCGAGTCGTAATGGAGGTTTGAATTGTTGCCGCGAACTTTTCCATTTCTGCGGAGAACCAAGAGGGTGGCTCTGATGCATGTAGCGTGTTGCTCAGGTTTTCTATCTGCCATTATCTTTGCACTCACAGTAAGGGAAACTCACTTGGTTGCTCCATGGAAAACACAAAAAATCCCATTCAGTCTATGTAAACAGTACAAAAAAATAATTCAGAGGTAGGGAGGTTACAAACAGTTGGCTCCCTTGAGCCAGGACCTCCAGCATGTCCTGGGGCGGTTTGCAGCCGAGTGTGAAGCGGCTGGGATGAGAATCAGCACCTCCAAGTCCGAGGCCATGGTTCTCGACCGGAAAAAGGTGGCTTGCTCCCTCCAGGTTGGGGGAGAGTTCCTGCCTCAAGTGGAGGAGTTTAAGTATCTTGGGGTCTTGTTCACGAGTGAGGGAAGGATGGAGCGTGAGATTGACAGGCGGATCGGTGCAGCGGCCGCAGTAATGCGGTCGTTGTACCGGTCTGTCGTGGTGAAGAGAGAGCTGAGCCGAAAGGCGAAGCTCTCGATTTACCGGTCAATCTACGTTCCTACCCTCACCTATGGTCATGAACTTTGGGTCATGACCGAAAGAATAAGATCCCGGATACAAGCGGCCGAAATGAGTTTCCTCCGCAGGGTGGCGGGGCGCTCCCTTAGAGATAGGGTGAGGAGCTCTGTCACCCGGGAGGAGCTCAGAGTAGAGCCCGGCCCCGGATCAGCGGAAGATAATGGATGGATGAATGGATGGAGGTTACAAACAAGACAAACAGACATAGATTTGCTGCACAGGTGACACAATTGGTAAAAATAAAAAAAATACAAAATTATTTTATTTCAAATTGTCTTTTAGTAATGAGTTATTGACTTACAAATGAAGCAAGAGAAACCACTTGAGCTTCTAGTGGAAGTCAGTCTGAGCTGTCACACACAAGTAAAACAAGCAAGTATACAGACACATTTCATACACACACAGTCACAGTTTGTATGCAGTTCTAAAGTCAGTCAGAAACAAAACTGTCAAATTTGAAGCAATGGCAAGGCGACGGTCTGCTATTGTTATATCTGCCCTGACTTGCTTGTGATATAGAGCTGTATGTTCGAGTGAAAGAGAACATCAACACGGTGACTTTCAAAAAAGTTGCTCCCATTCTGCACCACTTGCACACCTTGTTTGCCTCCAGATTGTGCTTGGGGTGTTAGTGTACCTGTCATACATAGTACCTGTTTAAGTGTCTGTTTTTAGCCTGACTGAGTTTGTGCAGCGGTGTGTTATCCACCAGATCATGCAGCAGAATCATTACAATGATTTTCCTTAAAGGCACAATCAGCGATGAAAAGGCAGGGTTTGATTGGCAGATCTGTTAAAAAATAGGACTAACAGTAGATAATAAAAACATTGATACTGCTGGTTCAATTTAGTTAATCAATTCTCTAGTTCACTTACCTATAGTTCACCTAACTACATACAGTTAAGCTTAGGTGACTCATGCCAACATGTTCTCACTCCCAAACAGAGGAATACAGCAGCTTGGTCAGTGGCCTTAAGCTTCAAAGTAGATCAAATCAGTTTGAACTGATAGTACCGTTTGCTTAGAGATAGGCAAATCAACTACTTGGTTTCAGAAAAGATCATACTTTGGCTTAGCTCAGCATAAAGAACCAGCTCCTTTGGCTCCCAAATGACTTTTCATTTAGTGCCTCTTTTGGCTTTTATAATTAAGCCAAATGTAATAATATTAATGACCCTATGGTGTGAATGAGTAAACACACTGTATATCAATTAAATTAGTTAGTTATCATACTATGATCAGTCCCATGATTTAAAGAGCGTAGGTTACCTTAACATTTAATATCCCCTTAACGCCTATTGTCGCGAATTCGCCTCAACCGCTTCTATTCAGAATGCAGCTTAATTTAGTCTCTGGTTGAAAGCAAAAACACAAATAATAAATGTTTTGACATAATTGCATATAAATTCAGGCATCATGGGGATATGCAACATTCAGCCTCACTAGATGCTAGGAAACAAGTGTAGTAAAGTTGCCTCTTCCAATCCTTTCAATCCTTACTATAGGTCAAACTCTCCATGCCCTTGTGGGGGCATCCAGTATGACCGACCAACCACTCCAACGATCCCAGACTCAGATCTTTTCTCACTCTTTCCACTACTGTTCTTGAGGGGCACTTCAAGAAGTGATGTGTCAGTAAGGTTGGTCATTTACTCTCAGTTCATCTAAAATGGGTTCAAGGTCAGTGTTCTGTGCAGGCCATTCTGGGTGTTTCATATCCGTCTGGGAAATTTCTCGATGGGAACCTTGATTTGTGCACAGGGCATTTAATGTTGAAACAAAAACTGCTGCCACAATGTTGGACGCAAACTGTTCTTTGAAATAACAGTGTATTACATAGCATTAAGATTTCCTCTCACCAGAACTTAGGGTTATTGCTAAAACCATGAAAATCATCCCCAGGCCAAAAGTATACAAAAGTATGTGCTCTCCAGGTCCACATATCTTCGACATCCAGCAGCTCAGTCCACCCTGACCAACTGTCTGATTGTGAGCCAGCTTTCTCAAAGTAAACTGTGATAAAGCTACTGCGATCACCATTGATCCTGAAGCGCTCATCTAAACCACACACCACCTCACCTTAGACAGCTCCCCTCCATCTCCTTCCGCACACATCTACAACCTTGGAGTACACTTGGGTTTCGGTTGCACGCAGTGCAATATGGTTATAGCAAGGAACCAGCTCCTGTTTGACAGTGTTTTTGTTTGTCTGTCTGTTTGTCTGTTTGTTTGTTTGAAATAAATTAATATAAGAATAAATAAAATAAAAAATACAGTGATGAACATATTTTCTAGTTAAGTTCCAGATACATCGGACTGGTAAAATTAAAGGTGCGCTATGTAGTTTTGGGGAATATTTTTTAATCTGAAGAGAAAGAGCTTCATTGACTGATTTTTTTAATGCCTAAACAAACTAAATGCAGAAGCCTTTTTTGTTTTCACCATTGAATAAACTGAATTAACAGTACTCACCATTTCTGCCACCTTTTTAGCTTCAAACAGTGTCCAGGTTACCTTATTTCTTCTGACAACTTTTTAATTCAGTTATGGAAAAAAAAAATATTTGAGTTTGTATTATTATATCATTAATATTGTAAATATTAAAATTTGGAGTTTGAATCCTCCCACCACGCGCTGTTCGTAGGGCACAAAGTGTTGATGGGGCACCATATAGCCTAATGAAAAATCATCACAGTCATAATAATTATAATGCCGATATCATTTCAGTATATAAATATTAGGCACTCTTTAGGCATGTATATCACAAAACAGGCAGAACAAGATATATATTTAATTGCTCAAGAAAGTAACGATGGTGCCCCCCTCCCCCAACACACACACACCCAACTTCCCAAGCTCCCCATGGGTGCCCTTCCCTATCCCAGTGATCTGTTGGATTGTTCCTGACGAAGTTTGACAGCAGGATGTCAACTTTTCTGGAAATGGCCTTGAAAAGACAGCATGAGTCAGGAGCAGAGAAAAGAAAGAAGTAGAAACTGCGAGATGATGCCCATGCATCACTTGCAGGTAAGTCCAAGTTTAATCATTCTTAAATACAGGAAATGTGTTGTTAATGTAATGGTTCTCCCAGCATATACCTCAAACTAGCTAGTTATTGCTAATGTTATCAAACTCAAATATGTTATAACTTAGGTGCAAGCTAAATTGAGACATTACTGTTATACATTATCTACGCATTTTACAAGTTACTGTTGCCAGCTAGCTGTTACTTTACTTTAGATATTGAGCAGTAGTTTATGGGTTTTTTTTGACGTGACGGTTGTCAATACTTTCTCAGTAACAGTTAGCAGTCAATGCACAAGGTCCTCTTGCTTCAGACCATTTATTACCATGTAGTGTGTGATTAATAAAAAGTTTACCTAGCATAGTGTCATTTGAGAACAGTGATGCCACTTTTACCGACCATTTTTTTCATTTACGAGTAATCTTATGCATTAGTATTTCCAAACCAGTTATCAGATTAAAGTTACTTATTCAAGTCACTGTGCGTTACGATTATTTTTGTCATTTTCCTTAGTAAAAATATACATTTTCGCTTTCTACTTATGTCTCAGGGAGTGATGTCACGCATGCGACAAGTCACGTTTTCAGCATGAGGACAGCTCACGTGTAACACCACTCAGCGACAGAAACACAAACAACAATGGAGGAAGGAGAGAGATGCGCGTTTTCTTAGATGGAAATACAGTCATTATTTTGAGTTTGTGTCAGCTAAAGATGAGAATAAGAAGGTTCGTTGTACACTGTGCTGGCGACAAAGTACTATCAAACTTCACTAGTCCAACTTCCTCTCTGATTTTCTCCAAGCACTCTCCTTTATTGTCTGGTCTCTGTATGCGTGTACAGCGGCATGGTGGCACAGAGCTCGGGGAGCAGACCGGAGCGCTGCTATCGGCGCTGCAGCCCCGGCTCAGGACGACACAGCAAGCGAGAAAAGCCTGCTGTTGTACTGTTGTGCTAACTGGGGCTAATGCTCCGTGCTCGGCGCCCCGAAGTTCGTTAGCTCCGTACTATACTACCACACTCCATACGCATATAGAGACCAGAACCAGATACACAGAGACTTGGACAAAACGGGAGAGAGCCTGGCTGTAAAGTTGTTTTATCCTCAACATAATGCTGTTTTCACACACATAAATGTCTTCTCATCTATATCATGTTCTGTTAAATAATTAAGCCTATTTAAACTAACACAGACTTCTACTCAGCCAACAGACAGAAAGCAGATGCCTGTAAAATGCAGGGCTTGAAGACCTCCGGCACAGTGCCGGAAATCCAGCGTAGCAATATTTTGGTGAAGTGGTTGTTTGTTTGTTTTTCTGCAACATGATTAGAAAAAAAAAACTAACCAGTCGTTTAAAGTGATAGTTCCAACGACCAATTGTACTCCAGGTAACCAAGAGTTCTAGCCAATAAGAGCAGAGTAGGGCGGGCCTTAAGTTTTCAGTCACCTGGACAATGTAGCCAGAGCGATTGATGTAACATCAGCCCAGAGGCTCTGCACACTTTTCACTCAAACTAATGCGACTGCCACAGTTGTTAGATTTCATCACTGAGACCAACATAAATCTCCTAAAAAGAATTTAACCAGCCAGCGGTAAACCTCTAAAAGCGCGCGGATAAGTTACTTGGCTCGTTTTCTCCCCCGGGATGGCGACGGAGGTTGGCCCCGAGCGATGAGATCAGTAGCCCGGCGCTGCTGCCGCTGTGTTAGCCGTTACCCTGGTCCCCGGTCGCGGCTCCTACAGACTCTGCACTGGGTCGAGAAAGTCACAGTGTGACGTGTTAACAGCGCTTAAGCCAGAATTAAAACAGCTTTTAGCAGCTTTACTGCTATCGATGTCGATTGCCACGAACTGGCGATAGCGATGCTAATTTCTGTTAGCCCGTCTATGAGGTTTTACATTATACATTAGCATTAAGCTAGCAGACTTTATGCTTAGTGATACTGGCTGTGTGTGTTTTGAACGTTGTTTCAAATTATAATGTGGGTTTAATTGAACATCTTTGATGCTTAAATATATTGCCGCTTAGGCCTATTGCTTTACCCTTTTTATTTTATGTATGCTATTTTTATTGCAGGGCAGGCTAATCTTCAATTTGGAGTGACAAATAAAACTTTGAAGCAAAAAAATGTCCATTTGTTGGAGAGCTGGCATTGATGTACATACAGTAATTCAGTAACAGTTGTAAATATATCTTTGTATGGTTTATTTTTAATATTTTACCGTTCTAAAGCAAGCTCACTACTGTCCATCCCATAGAATAACATGACAGCGGCAGCGTAGTTTGGAACTATCGGGAGCTACATTAACCACGTGACCGCACTGGAGACAACATCAAAAGACTCTTATATGATAACAGAGTCAAGACAGCTTAATAAAACTAATAAATTCATTATTAAAAACTTTGAAATTGTTCTTCCAACCTCTTGATGTGCTACGTGATTGATACTTTCAAAGTGCACCAGATTAATTTATTTAGATTGCAAATGTTCAGAATTTTCTTCCCCCGGAGCCCAGACACCCAGCCATTTTTTTAATATCCAGTGATTGCTCAAATATTGAGGGAATAATTGTTAGTTTAACCTGTAAGTGAACGCCCCCATTTTAAGGTTCTTTTTCCAAAAAGACATGACAGCTCACACAGTTTGAGACTCAGGAATGTGCTTGGTACCATTGGAAAGGTAACGCCCTCAAGTTTTTTTTAGACTGACACAGAGTTACAGAGGTTGGAACACAGGTTCTAATGTTGTGTCATGGTGAGTTTAGAAGGCTATTACATGGTCTGGAAGTGACTTTTCCAGTTTGGGCTTAAAATAATCACGACAGTCTCAGCTTTCCAACAGTGTGCGGCATGAGTATATACTGTTAAGATGCTTAAAACTATTAGTAAAGTTTTTACGAAGGTTGTTCGTTTAGTGAAGTAGTGAAGGGTATTCCTATGTTGGAACTGTGTTCGGGGGGGGGGGGGTCGTGGCGGCACACTCCCCAAAAATTTTCAGGCACAGGATTTTTTCCTGCTTCAAGCCCTGAAAACGGGTGGTGGCCCAGCACCGCAACCTCTAACGGAGGCAGAGGAGCTGAAAATGATAAAGATGGGTAGAAGCCGTTTCAGGGCAAGGCACACTTTTCTGACCGCTCTGCATACAGTTGCCTTGCTCAAGTGCTCTGCATCTCCGACGTTGTGTAAAAAACTCCCATTTGCAAAAAAATGCAGTGCAACACACTATCTGCTGGGATGTGAGAGCATAACTTAGGTTGGTAATGTTGGAAATGTAAGGACGGATTAGGTTGTGTATATAAATAATGGACTGTGACGTGAAACGTTACCGCTCAAAAAGATAAATGTCTGGAAATGCAAGAACATTATCTGATAATCATCTCCCGACAAATATTTAATTCTCTGCGCAGTAATGCTGCACCTTTATCCAAGGGATCATATTATCATTATTATAAGAGAAATCAATACCGTGTGTGGCTGAAAGAGGGCGGAGACAGAGAGAAACTCGAGGTTTGTTGAGAAAAACCTGGTCCCGACCAGGTTAGGTTCATAGAGTATGTTACCATGGTAACTGACCGAAAGCTTAAGTTACCTCTCTCTGTGAAACAGGCTAGAGTTACCCCTCTTTCTCTGGTTTGAGTTACCTCCCTTTGTGAAACGGAAAACTCAGAGTTTCCCTCATTTCAGGGTTAACAGACTCAGAGTTTTCACTAAACCTGCTTTGTGAAACGGACCCCAGAAGACAGGCTCTTCCTGCAGACACAGTTTTATGGATATGCCACACGTTCTCATCTTCTTGCCAGGGCAAAAGGTGACATGAAAAGGTTCTAATGGGTGAGCAGGGCAGTGGGTGACAGTTGAATCATCAGGAAAACAGGCCTTCGGAAAGAAGTGAATAAAGACAGGACATGTTCCTACATTATTGTTAAGCTAAGATGAAGTTTTATTGCTTAATGAGTTTGAGGTCTGGGAGAAACCAGCCCCTCATTTTGGTGATGGGGACCGAATTTCAGAACATTCTTCTTTGTGTTTAATACTTTGTTATTTACCAGTAAAATGTCTCTGACATGTTTTGTTAAGATAGAACTAGAAGGAATATGTATAAGTCCTTGGTTCTACTGTATATTCAAGTGTTTTATGTTTAATCATGTTTTAATTCTTTTTGAGTGATAAGTGATTTTACTCATGTCACATCTTTTCACAAAATTCCACTGTAAGCCATGGTGAAGTTCTGGGAACGTTAAACACAATTTTGAAACATTTAAATCAATCAAGGGTGTAGAATTGGGTAGGGACACGCAACCTGCTAGTTGGACCGGACGAGAGGCTGTGCATCTTATTTGCAACTGCGAGTGTAAGTTGTCAACATGTTCGGCATTTGTTCTTCCTGGGTCACGTCAGCTAGACGGATTTTAATATCAGTGGTGTCATTTACATTTGTGTTTGTGTCTGTTTATTTATCTATGTGCTGTATAGGATTTGAAGAATGTCAAAGAAAAGAAAACTGGATATAAGAGACTTCTTTAGGAGGCAAAGTCAAAGTTACTTCAAGGGTGTATAGGTAGAGGCTCATTAATACAGATATTGGATAAAAGAGAATATTTAATGCCACAGACATACACTTTTTTAAAGTTATTTTTAATTCTTATTTTCATGTATTTGTGTAGAAGAAAGAAAAAAGAAACGTTGTGGTGGAAATACATTAAACCTCACATTCTAGATGATCATATGATTTTATAATTATAAAATATAATTAATTAATATTAAGTAATATTAATATTTAGTAAAAGCCTTTTTGCTCAGGCAATAACTGTACCATCAAGCTCTATGATCATTGTATCCCTAATGTATCTGTTCATATGTCCTGCATCAACATATTTTTGTAAGGTGACAGACAGCAGAGAGACTGGAGGAGATGGAGGTGGAGAGGCCAGAGAAGGTAGAGGAAGAGAGGCAGGAGGAGGTAGAGAAGGAGAAGCTGAAAGAGAGGCTGGAAATTCACAGGTGAGGTTAAAATTTATGATGGATATGTTAGTCATGAGACTCAGCACTGTGACAAATGTTAGTGTGATGATGATCTGAATAGCAATGCTTCACCCATGTGGCTTTAAAATCGGAGCTTTATATCAAGTCTGGTGTTCATGAGAGGCCCCATCATGTATTACTAGTGTGTAGGTGTTTACAGTAGTTGCCATGCAGTTGTCAAATGTATATTGTGGTTTATTCCTAAGGAAACTGATCCACCTGGAGAGATGTTGTATTGCATTTATGTATTTCCGATGTTGTTGATGGACAGTAGACTATGTTAATTGACAGTATGATACACAGTTGCACTACAGCCCTACAGCTCCGCACTAAAGAGAGACACTAACTAGAACTCTTCGAAGTTGCCTCCTTGTCTTTCATTAGTTGCTTTAACCTATAACATCTGCATGACGTGAAATTATGATTGCTAATGTAAAAAAATGTCCACTTTCAGGGGTGATGCCTTGGAGCACTTTTGTGTCACCACCAATCTCCAAATCAAACCTACTCCCTTGAAAACAATAGTTTAGTTAAAGTTTAAAGTTTTGTGAACCTAAACTCAGATCACAGAAGGAGTGACCACATCAGTTATCTGTTGTTTTTCGTCTAAATTGTCATTTCATTTATTTTACCCTAAATTATTTAGTTAATAAACATACAAAACCGTCTGTCGTTGTCTGGAACTTAATTTTAATATGGAGAACCGATGGATCTGTGCAAAGAAATCACTGCTTCAGAATATGAGATTGAATATACATTTTGAAATTCAATAAATTGATTTGAAATCGATTTGAACTGTTCAAGCCAAATTTGTACAGTTGTACTTGAGTAATTTCATCTGGATTATCCAAATAGTTAAACAACGGAGGTGGTGCCCCATTTACGAGTGTATTATTAATCACCAATAATTAATTACAATTATTACCCATAGGTGTATCTCCTACACTGGTGCTAACTGATCTGGAATACTGGCAGGACCTTGTGTCGCTGCAGTGAGGAGAAGTTCTTTGGGCTTGCTGCTAATGCAACTGGCAACTCTCCACAGCTGTTAGGCCCAGAAGAAGATTGGAAATGTGGAAAATTAATTCTGATACATGTTTAACATAGAAAATATCGGAGGTGGAAGAAGTACCACCTCATCTACAAGTAACGAGTACTAATCCTATATCAGAGCTTTCTCTTTCTCAAACTTGAAATGTGTAAATACTCTATGTGCAATTAATTGAAAATAATTTTATGTAAGGGAAAAAAGAGGCCAGGGGTTGTAAAGTAAGTCAGCAGTCGACTGTGACTGAATTAATGTTAATACTGTAGCAAAAACAGTAACTTTGTAACAGTACGACAGTGAGACTTTATTAAATGCGGATCAGTCATGTCAGGGTCAATACCTAACAACAGGATTTATCAGGTCAGTATTGAAAGAATTACCTATGTGCTTTTGTATTCAGGATTAGCCTTTATAGGCCCTTGTTGGTCAGTTATCGTGTGGTGAGACAGGGGTGGATCAATAAGTAGCGACAAGTGTTAGATTACTTATTTAGGAAACGTCAGTATCAACACTGCCACCCAGAGGAATTCAGGAACTCTGATCTATTTTACTACTTTAGGTGCTGATAGAGTCACACAGGTTAGGGTTAGGGCACAGCAGCCACCCCAACCCTACACTATACTATAATGGTTAAATTGACCACATGAAATACACTATTCAACAATAAAAAACACACTTGCACATAACAGAGGCATTCTTATTATAAACATGACAAAATACAAACAACCAAATTATTAAGAATAAACAAACCAAACATGAAAAACAGTAAAATGAAGTAGTAATAATCAAATTAAAATTAAAATATTAAGTACATTATTCAGTGTAATAATACGTATTGTTATTGTTATGAGTAAGTGAGTAAATCCCAAAAAGGTAAAATAAGAAATAAAAAAGATACAAAACATTTATATTGTTGCAAAAAGAATACATTAACACTCACCTACCCTACTAATCAGCAGTGGTTCATAGTTTGTGGAGGCAAGCATGGACCATGACGCAAGGCATGACAGCAACATGTGAACAAAAACAGCAGTATAAAATTAACCAAATGGACGGCAATGCCTCCTGTTTCGCAGAGCAAGGCCAGTTGACAAAAAACAGCACAAACAACAAAGCAATCGGTTCAGAGTGGCGGCCGGGATGGCCAACCTTGGGGTGCACAGTCAGGCCAAGAGACATGCTTGAAAAGGGCTACACTGCTGACATGCCAAGCTGTGGGCTGCGCAACCACAGGCTCAAGGAAGAGAAGGAAACACGCATTTGAGGAGCAACTCCATGGCTTGATAAAACCTGAGTGGCCACCGCTTGGTCTTTGAGGTGACCAAGTATTGTTAAGCCCAGCCCGGTGACAGTTTAGCAGGCAGCGGCAGACACAGTATCCCGCCACATTTAGTTGACCTGCACCGGCTAATCATGCATCAACTAATGATGTGTGCATCCATATTACACCAAACTGCAAAAAAAGAAAAGAGATTATTCTCCCTCCCTCAGACAAAGCTGTTCTCTCTCCAGTTTAAATCCCCTTTATGTCATGGCCATTGTTGCTCCATCATGTTTACAACATCTGCTGATACCATACTCCCCATGTAGTGTTGTTGGTTAATGCATCAAAGCCAGGATTCTGCACTACGGGTTTCAAGTCCTGGTTTAAACTTGAAATAACTGCAGAGGGAAAGATGTTGTCAGCTCTGAAGTCACAAACTCAATGGGAGATAATACCGGGAGCCAGATGAAAACCTACAACTGAAACATGTTTTTGTTAGGCATGCCCTTAACCATTACAGGGGGATCTCTCATGTTGTGTTGTCTGTGGCTGCTTTTCCTCTGCTATGCCTCTGTATTAAAATGCAAAGGTAACACCATTACAAACTCAAAATAAAAAATGATCATACATTTTTGGAATAGGATTGAAGATAGCAGTTTGCATCAGGACAGCTCTTTAAAAGTCTTAATGCATTGCACCTTAAGTGCTTATCTGCAGGGAACCTCTGAGAAAGCCTCATCTGTGCTAAGTAGTAGTCTACCTTTATAGAATATATTTTTTTATGTATAGTTCTCTCTTGCTCTGTATGAGTGTGTGTGTGTGTGTGTGTGTGTGTGTGTGTGTGTGTGTGTGTGTGTGAGAGAGAGAGTGTGTGTGAGAGTGTGTGAGAGAGAGAGAGAACGAGAGAACGAGAGAGATAAATAATTTAGTTGAATCAATGCTCATTGGGATAGAGGCAGAAGGGTATCAGGGGCAGAGGTTAGAAAACACACATATATCAAAGACATGGACACAGAACTTACTTTCTCTGCCTTTATTGATAACCTGTGATCAATATAAGCAGACCAAGAAGTGCTGCCTCCTCCTCCACATACATCACACACAGACATACACTTGCAAGCATATAAGGCTCTTTGCTGTTTTGCTTAGAAAATGTGTAGGCATGGGGATATGTATGTATGTGTTTTGTGAGAGAGCACAAGTTAAAACACACACACAAACACACACACACTGATATAACAATAATTTAAAGAGCACAGGGTTCATCCGGATTTAATTGCACCCTCAATATGTCTTGCACTGAACAGGATTTGAGCACCTTTTGTGCATCCCTTGCTGGGTTTGCCTTTATATGAAACAATGATGAAGTGTAATCTGTAGACCAGAGGTACTCAAATACAAGTATTAAAGGACCACAAAGATTTTTTTCAATGACTCAAAGGTCCATGTGTTGAGGTCGGTCAGGCCACATGCAATATTGCTGTAATATTCAAAACAAAATGTCCTTTTCATTCAAAACAACAACAAAAATACGAACTAAAATAAAATGTCATTTCCATTTTGACATAAATTTAAATACATAGTTGAATATTTCCTCTTTTTGTTTGCCTTCAAACATTGTGTCCATCACTTCAGTCATGCATTCTTTTATTATTTCTGCATTTGAGAATGGCTTCTTGCGCTTACCCAAAATCCACACCACTCTAAGTGAGCACTCTGTTGCTTTTTGTTGTTGTGTCATAGATGTGACAAGAATCCTGCTTGTAGCTTGATATGACCATTTTAGTGCATTTATTTTTGTTCTTCTTACCTCTGAATTTTGAGGAAATGTCTTCTCAAGATGCTATGCTTCATCTCAGAATGCCGTTTCAAATTGGAAATCTTCATCACAGCTATAGTCTCCTGGCATATTAAACACATGGGTCTTATGCTGGTTTTTCAGTCCATTGCCGATTTTCACTGTCTACTTTTCTTTTAGCAGTGAACTTGGAACATGCCATTTTCGTGCAATCTAGGCTCCTACAGCCGGCAAAATGTCAATATGCGAACTGCTCCAAAAACGAAAGTGAAAGTTAAAAATTATGCTCACAGCAGTGAGTGACCCAGCTGTCTGTGTATCGTTGGCATGGAGACAAGTCCCGGTATACACGTGCTGACCCAACCAAAACACATAGTGAAGGAATAAAAGTTCGGGGGCCACAAATAGGAGGCGGGCGGGTTGGATGCGGCCTGGGGGCCACCTATTGAGGACCACTGCTGTAGACCATTCTCTAATCTTTTTACGACTAACATGCATACATGCAGTATGTGGTTATCCACACACACCAAGGCAGGACTAAAGGTGATGTCATGTTTCTCTGCTCAGAGACAAACGGCATACCAGTTTGTCTTGTAAACTTGCATGGATTTTGGGTTGAAAGTTAATATGTCCAATTCACTTCATGACTTCTGTTTATTTGGAAAGAGAGAAGAGTTCACTGCATCGATCCACAAAGATGTTTTTAAATTTTTAATTTATGTGTAAAACAAGCACATGCTGGATGGAATGCAGAGTTTTGGTTTAATATGCAAGGATAAGTCAATCAACGCTAAATTCATCCCACATTCAATACACTTTGAGAATCAATCTTCACATAAAAATATTATTTCTAAGTAGCTTTCAGCTAACATAGTAGACAGAACACAGTTGGTAATCAAGCAATAATCAAATAAGGATTTTATCAAGTATGAAGAGGTAACCAAGATTAACATAGCCTTAAACCAAATAATTGTTTAACAAAAAAGAAGGTTTAAACCAGGGGTGGTCAAACTCATTTTAGGTCAGGGGCCACATACACCCAAATTTAATCTCAAGTGGGCCAGAACAGTAAATCATGTCACAACTTCAAATTTTCCACTTTGTTTTAGTGCAGAAAAGTAGTACATTCTGAAAATGCTCATTTTTAAGGAACAATCTTTTTACAAAACATTTTTAACAACCTGACATTTTTTAAGAAGAATTTGTACAATTTCAACAATATAATGCCTCAGTTTATCATATACTCATGTGAATTAGCACTTACAGGTCACAGTGTATCTACAAAGGCACAAAATAGTCACAGGTATCTGGAATTGACCAATATAGTATTTTACTTTATGATCAAACAACTTGTCAAGATCTAGAAATTATTATAAATTTACTCTCATTTCCACATCTGTGTAGTATTCCTGACCATCTGAATTGACACACCACACCATACAAACTGAAGTGGATGGGAACTATTAAAGAGGGTTGCTTTACCCCAATGCCTTGTACATATATACAGTTTATACAACAAAACATAAAAAAAAACATACTGTATCAGTTGTGGCAATGTATGAACAGGGTTCCACCGAACCAAACTCTGCTGCTGACTGACATGATACTGCACAATGTTCAGAGTATATTTCCACAGCAAGCATTCATTTTCACAGAACTCTTCAGGCTGCAAAAGTGTCTGAAGCAGCATTTTACATTAAGCAGGGTTACTCACTGTTTAATCTGCTCCTGAAACTTGGCATCTTTTAGCCTTCACAAGTACATCAATATCAGGCGTCATATCCTGAGTAGCAGCCAATTTCAGGATGTCATTTAAGTGCTTGTGTGTGAGCCTTGAGCGCAGCTTTGTTTTATTGATGCTCATTACAGAGAAAACTTGTTCACAAAGATAGGTAGTCCCAAACATGGACAAAACTTTCGCTGCAAGGGCTGTCAGTTTGGGGTAACCTGGCAGGAGAAACTAAAATGTAAATGTGTCCAAGCCCACTGAGGCAAATTTGTCCTTTAAATCTGAATCACAAGGCAAGTCAATTATTTCAAGTTGGATGTTGACTGGCAGATCAGAGGTGTTGACTGTGAATGGCTAGCGAAAAACTGTGAAATCTGTCTTAAGTTCACCAAAAATCTGAAACTGTTGCTCAAACTCTCGCAGCAATCCTGTGATTTTATCTTTGTACGAGTTATGTCAACATTAACTCTGGGCGCACACGCATCTTTGAGACAGGGAAAATGAGCAGGGTCACCACCCGAAAGTTGTGTCTCCCACAAAGTCAGCTTCAACTTGAAGGCGCGTATGCTGTCATAATACTGTGTGACAATTTTTTTGCAGCCTTGCAGTGTTTTGTTCAGATTATTCAAGTGCCCTGTAATATCCACCATAAATGCTCGATCCTGGATCCATTCTGGGAAATGAAATTCCACCACTGGTTTGCCCTTTTTCTCCATGAACTGTCCAATTTCCTCTCGTAATTCAAAGAAACGCTTCAGCACGGCTACTCGGCTTAGCCATCTTACCTCGGTGTGGTATGGCAGTCCATGGTTAACGTCTTTATCTCTGAGAAGGCTGTCAAACTGACGATGATTCAGACCTCTGGCTCGAATAAAATTAACAGTTCGGACAACCACTTCCATAACGTGATCCATTTGTAACGACTTGCAACACAGTGCCTCCTGGTGCAAAATACAGTGAAATGTCCAAAAATCACGTCCTCCATTTGCAGTCTGTACTTTCTCTCTGAATTTTGTCACAACACCTGCTTTTTTCCCGATCATTGATGGCGCGCCATCTGTAGCCAGGCTGACAGCACGGGCCCAGTCCACTCCGACCCTGTCCAGCGCACCGACGAGAGAGTTGAAAATGTCATTTGCTGTTGTGGTATCCATCATAGGCACCAACTCCAGGAACTCCTCGGTGACAGTCAAAGTCTCATCAACACCACGAATGAATATGGCGAGTTGGGCAACATCCGTAATGTCCGTGCTCTCATCAATTGCAACCGAAAATGCAACAAATGACTTGAATTCGTGCTTCAGCTGGCTGTCCAAATCCGCCGAAAGATCCGAAATCCTCTCAGCCACGGTGTTTCTCGTCAGGCTAATGTTAGCAAAAGCCTGCCGCTTCTCGGGGCACATGACCTCGGCCGCCTTCAGCATGCATGTTTTCACAAACTCACCGTCACAGTACGGCTTTGATGATGTTGCTATTTCGCTAGCAATAAGGTAGCTAGCCTTCACTGCTGCATCACTGATATCTCGGCTACGGGTAAAAGCAGACTGCTGTTTCTTCAGACCCGCTAACAATTCATTTATCTTCTCTCTTCTCAGTTGTCCTTGCAAGCTGGTAAATTTTTTGGCATGATGAGTCTCATAGTGGCGTCGAATATTGTATTCTTTTAGCACTGAAACTTGCTGTGAGCACACCAAACACACAGGTTTCCCATTCACCTCCGTGAATAAATAGGAAAAGGTCAATTTTTGGTGGAAAGCTCTGCACTCTGTGTCCACTTTTCTCTTTTTCGACAAAGCCATTTTGGGTAATGAGGGTGCGACAGAGGTTAAAGGTGACACCAAACAAGCACGTATGAATAAAGACGGGCCTTTCGTAGAACTCCCAGCTCCAGCATGAACAGCGACTCCCAGTGGACACATTTGAAATAGCTGTTACTTTTATTGAAAACTTGCAGACTTTTCTGTTATTTTTACACTTTGCAAAATCATCTCGCGGGGCGGATTAAACCCGGCCATAAGATTGACACCCCTGGTTTAAACAGAAACTAAACATCGAACACTATGCCAGATATAATGTGACCTAAGTTAAAGTAGTAGTATCACCAGGGTCTCTACACATGAACACAAGCATTGAGAACATTGTTTGTGTACACAGAATTTACTGAAAAGAACGACTCACATTAGCTGCTGCATCGATCCAATGGGAGAAAAGAGGGATGGGTCTGCCTCACACCCCCTATGAAATGACTCTTGCGTGTGTGCTTATGTCAGCTAAAGTGGACAGGATGGTCTCTCTAAACTTAGATAACAATGTATATGTAGCAGTATGAAGGAGTATTTGATCAGCTGTGTGGCTCTTTCCAGTCAATCACTGTGGCGGAGCACCTTATAAAGGCAGGCATGGGGCACAACTCCTTCCTGTAGCTTATCTCTGATGCCCACCTCAGGGCTGATCAAGGCTTCTGGTCATGGAGACCTTTGCCCTGTAGTATTTCCACACTTGTCTACAGGGGAGCATCTGGTCCTGTCCCATCCTGTCTTCCTACTAGTCACTATTGTCTTAAGGCAGGAACACACCGGCCCAACCGTTGGATGTCTGAAGCGTTTGGGGAGACTCGGACTAGGTCAAGAACAAATCTGTTCGGTGAGTTCAGCTGCGTTGGAAGCTTTCGGAGCCACACGGACGTTGTCTGCTCCGATTCAACATGCAAAGTCTGAGGAGATGGGCCGTTGGCCGTTCTGATTGACGGTGTGCTATCGAATCAGCGCGGTGTGTGGGAGGGGCGGAATACTGTGTGCGCTTTGTTTTTCTATGCACTCCGTTCCGTCATTCCCCGTTTTCATGTTTTGCAGTACTGGCACGAAACTAGTTGTTATGTCCGCTCAGGACAAATTAGTTTGTGCTCGTTTGGTGATGCCTTGCTGCATGTTTAGTATGCAGCTGTTTTTATCTGAAATAGTTAAGTTTCGTTTTGATCGAAAGTAAAGAGAGTTGCGTGCATAAGCCTCTCATTTACAACTCACAACACAAGCGCCTATTGCATCTAGCGCAAGTGCAGAATGTACACATTACTGTGGAGTAGGCAGCACGTCGAAGCGATGTGTTCAGTGCAACTTTTCTGCCGAACAGGTCAGACAAGAGGCAACGGAGTGGTCGGAGAGTGGTCGGATAATGCAGTTGGACATCTGGGCGGTGTGTGGGGGCCTTAACACATCATCAGTTCCTTGCAACAACCGGATATACAAAGAAGATAAAAACGCTGTCTCAGTGTAGGTCCATTGTAATGTGGTGCTGGAAGGATCAGCTTTCCCCTGCCAGCTGTTACTAAAAGGGACCACACAGGGGATTGACCCGTTTCTTCCCCCACATAGACTCTGCTGTTCAACAGCCACCGCAAGACACTGCAACGCCTTTAATCCACGCCACGGAAGTGTGCTGGATAAAAGAAAACACGCTATCAAAAGTGAGTTTTAATTAGTGTCTGGGCAGATATTCGATTTTTTAACAATTTGCTGACATTTATAAATTCTATTATATTGTACAGAGTATTCTTCTGGGATTATTCACACATGTTTTTTTTTTGTTTTCGGTCTGGTTATTGTGCTCTGATTCCAGGATGGTGCCCCGTTTTAATAATTTGATTAATAATTTTGAATATTTATTTTCAATAATTACTATTGGAAAATATTAATTTCTTGTCATACTAACCAACTAGCCCATCTCGTAGCACACCTTTGTACCTCAAAGGCAATAGTCCAATAGTCCCCATAGCTTCATCTGTAGGAAACGTATGTTAGTGGCAAGTTCACTACTTAGTCTAATACCGCTTTTACTCCAAAATTAGTAGCTACCTACTACACAGGGTTTTTAAAGTGAAACTCTCACCAAAATGCAACCTAGGCTTTTTTTGTGAATGTATATGAGTCATACCTTCGTGTAAAAGCATAATTACGACAAAAGTGGCACTTTTAAGATTGACCGTATTTTCATTTTCGGCTCAAACTCATTTTCAATGGGAGTGCATAGGGCACTTTCACGCTAGCATCAAAATCGCTATTTTTAAAACACTAAGAAGGCTCGACACAACATGAAACTTTGCTCGTAGTATCACCAGGGTCTTGACACATAACTCAACTAAACCACATACACTGAACACATACGTGTCAATCCCAGAGTACGTCTGGGCTGCCATGACGACGGCTAGAGGAAGAAGCTACTGCTAACATGAGTTGTTCAAAAATGTTCTTTTTAGTAAACTCTGTGTACATAAACAATGTTCTCAATGCTCGTGTTCATGTGTAGAGACCCTGGTGATACTACAAGGTTTCAAAGTTTCATGTTGTGTCGAGCCTTCTTAGGGCTCTATCTTGACGATCTGAAACGCAAGTATCAAACGCAAAACGCAATTAGCTTTGTGGGCGGATCTCAGGCGCTGTTGCTATTATGCTGGCGGGATAAATGACTCTTGCGCCCAACGCAAATCTAAAATGGGTTGGTCTGAAGTAGCTGTATTAGTCATAGGTGTGGTTTGGGCGTAATGTGCAATAAACCAATCAGAGCGCCATTTCACATTCCCTTTAAGCAGGCAAGCTTGTTCCACGGCGGATTGCTATTATAATGGCGAATTTGCCAGGCGCACGCCAGGAGCGGTTCACAGCCGAGGAGACCGACGTTCTCGTCAGGACTGTAAAAGACAGAGAAGAGGCCTTGTATGGGGATGGGAGAAATCCATCCAAATTAGCTTTGGTTAAACGGGCGTGGGAGGAAATTGCCACAATTGTTTCTACAGCTGACATCCCCATGACATCGCACCGGGCCTCGGGAGCAGTGCGCATGGGCCGAGCAGTGCGCAACGGCCAGCTGATGAGGGAGCAGCGCAAACACCAAGGTGCAGAGGATCCAGACCCACTACACGCCGTGGCAGCATTGTCAGACCAGACTGCACTGCTGGGATGCGGCAAGGTATTAATGCCCGTCTTGACCGGGTGGCGATGTTGCTGCTGCCTCTCAGGCGCATCGCCTCAAATCTCCAAACGCACCACCTGCTCCTGTTGTGCACCTTCCTCCTCCTCCCCCAATACCATCTCCGTCCACCTGCTCCACTAGGAGCACATCGCGCATTGCCACTCCCGGACCCTCACGGCTATGGCGGGCGCGTCGCATATCAGACGGAAAAAGAATTAGTTCTTCTGTTTAAATCTTTTCAACTTTTTTTGTATGGTTTGCAAAAACGGGAACTGCTTCCTTGTAGATGAGAGAAGCAAAGTGTATGCACGTTGAGCACACGCTACATTATGGCCAAGCATGCGCCCTTAAAATAGCATCTGAATAAGCGCCACTGACTTTAGACTAGGTTTTTTCTGGTCTGTTGCGGAATTGTTTTCTGAAACAGCAAAATAGCACCAATGAACGTTTGCGGCAGAACACGCCTCCTCTTTTCGCTGAACCGCCTAGGGACTTTTACAACACTAAACTGTTTACTTATCTTATTTACTTATCTGTTGTTTTTATGGGCAAAAGAAGAAAAGAAATTGGTAGCAACTTCGACTTCTTCTGTAACTGAAAGTGTCAAATGGGCAGATGATATCACCTAAAAACGATTGCAGGCCCCTGAATTTAATCAAATCAAAATCGTACAATGGCATACTATTAAGTGGATTTATGCTGCCCCTTACAGTTTTCTACCTTCAACAGATGGCCATGTTACACCTTTAAGCTATCTATCAGAAACACACACTTGCATATAAATATTTGACCAGTGCAATGGGTTTCTTTAAGACGTGTTGTAGTAAAAGTGGAGCTGGGTTAAACTTTTGTGATGCGCCACACAATATTTTTTTTGTCGGGACACTATGTTGGCACTGTGTTTTCATGCAAAGCTACAGTCTGAACATGGCCTGAATTATGTCGACATGTTTGGTAATTGCTTTTGGTGAGAGGAGTTGGATCTTTAGCAGTTAATAGTTATGTGCTATGCTGCCATTTAATTACATTTTCACACAATCTTAAGGCATGGACCGGACAGGTAAACACTGGTAGAAAAAAATAATTAATTTGAGAGAGATCAGAGGAGATCTTGAAACAAATGCTTGAATCTCAGAAACTCAAAGGCCTGCAGCACAAAAAATATCTGTCAGGCCAAGCCTTTTTGTTTCTCCACAAGTTTTTTTCTGTCCATGTGTGAGTGGAGAATACACAGCGAGGATCTGTTGAAATAATGAGGCAGTCTAATGTATGGTAAGCCAAGCAGGAGGCTCATTTCAAGAGTATTTGAAAAGAGATCAGTGTGAGAGCCATTTCTCAGATTGATAATCACTCCGAAGAAAAGAGCATCTGCAGCTGTCCAGGGTATGCAGGCCAAACAAACAAGTCGAGAGAAAGTAAAACCAATATTTATGAGCCTGTTGCAGACACAAACAGAGGGACACCTGTCTTTTAATGACAGAGAGAGAGGGCAGAAGATAGACAGAGCCGCAGAGCAGAGAAAATGCACAGAAACAATTACATCGAATTTGTTTTGCAGATAAATTAAGAGGAAGCCTTGTCTTTATTGTTAAATGACTCATTCACTGGCCTGAGAGTCAAACCCCCATTTCAATTAAGAAGGACATGTTCGTACTTCAATTTATTATTTAATTTGTTTGTTCCCTCCTTCAGTTATTCTATTTCTGCTTTATTATATAACAGCAGTGATATAATGAACGGGAAACATGGGGTCATTTTTCCTTCCATCATCTTTCTAAGGGCAAAGTATATTAATCAGACAGAGGGGCAGACATTTTGTTGTGGCATAGATACATGGAAGGTTTTGGCCAAGACACATCATATTCTCCTGTGGATGTTTACTGAAAAACAAATGAATGTGTTTCAGTATCAGCGGCTCTTCAGGGCAATGTCAAGTCATGGCTGCTCTTTGAATGATAACAGATTCATGTTGGCATATTATTGTTGTGGCACTGGAGACTGGCACTGAGTCCACACATCCTGACCATAATGCCAGCATTCATGTCCAGATTTGTGGAAGGATCCATGAGAGTCAGAGAACAGGGAAAGACAATGACGAGATGGACCTGGTCAGGAGGTGCGGGCTGTTTTCCAGTTCCACTTATAGGTTAAGTAAATGTGCACTCTGGTAAATTGGAGAATGTGTGGCATACCTGCCCAGTAAATATGTTATTTTAGAACAACAACAGATGTATTTCTCTCTGAAGACTTATACTTAAGTTACTGGACTGACTCACAATAACAACGGTTTGTGCTGCTTTTAAGCAAACTGCTGAACTCCCCTAGCCGCTTCAGTGGAGCTGTTCAGTGCACAGCAGGAGAAGAATATGATTGTACTCAACAGCTGTGAAGCTGGGCATTGCCACAACAGTTGTTTGTCAGCCCTCTCTATAAAGTCTAAAGATAGTTGGCATTTTAGTCTAAAACTTAAAATGCTGGCATGTACATTGACTTTCAGTTAACTGGAGCACAAGCTGCCTGTGAGTACAGAAGCATAGAATTGTGTATAGCACAGTCTGTACAAGAGAACCTCACTCTGAAGTGCAGACCCTTAACAGAAGTTGGGATACTTTTGTTGAGAAACTTTCCTCAGTAAATCAACTGCATGGCATGGCTAAATATAATATGTGTGATGTTGTTAATATGCAGAATATTAATCAAACATGCAACTTTTTGAGGCGACCCTAACTCCCCTCTTTTCAGGTTAGTCACCTGTTATTATATTATTTAGTGTCTGTGGTGTCACATTGCCACTCTGTTAAATGAGTGGAGAAGAGCAGCAGCACTTTAAGTCAACCAATCAGCTGCCAGACTTGAATGTGAATGAGTTGTGATTGTGTGGAATTAACAAGTAATCACTGATTGCCATTGTTTGTTCAGGGTAGTTCTCTCTGTTTTGTTTTTTTATTATGTTTTTGGCCTTTATGGCTTTATTGATAGTACAGCTGAAGAGGGTGACAGGAAACAGGGTGAGAGATGGGAAGTGACACGCAGCAAAGGGACCCGGGCCGGGATTCGAACCCGGGTCCGCTGCAGCGAGGACAGAGCCTCTAAACATGGGACGCCCACTCTACCAACTGAGCTAAGCGGCGCCCCAGTTCTCTCTGTTTTTGATTGTATTCTAAATGATTAACTTTACTCTTGACTATATCAAGCGTTTCTCAAAATACACAGACTAAACAATACCAAGTTTATACCAGGGTCTCAATCCTCTTTATCCTTTACATGCAAGTGCCACACCACAGTCTTTAAAATAGATTTCATTAAAAAGATTTTGAAATCAAAGGTTCACTTCTATTTTAAACAGATGAGATTATAGCATTTTTAAAAAAGCTTGTAAGAGTAATTAGAGTAAGTTAAATTCAGCTTGACTCAATTTCTAAGCTTTCATTTAAAACATTCACTTCATATTTAAAGGGACACTTCACCGATTTGCATTGAGCTTTGTATCTTCAGGAAAACAGTCATGTTTTTGAATGGTCGTGCATCATTCCCTCAGTTTGCCCTGAGACAGGAGAACTCGAGATTTCAGTGTTGGACTTCCTGCTTTCAATGATGTAAAAATCGTCATTTTACGTCATTGAAAGCAGGAAGTCCTATATCTGTGTTGAGAGGGAAGACTACAAACGCTTCGCTCATTTTTCCAAGGGTGGGGGCTAGAGGTGGGACCCACTCACGCTACAGACCTATAACAGACCAATGGGCGGGACTTCACTTGCAGAACGAAAATACATAGCTGCCATCTTTGTTGGCCGCTAAGCGAACAGACGCTGTGGAGCCAGGTTTGACCCACGATGGCAGAAGATATGCAATATGA
>CAEMYA010000468.1:422194-432747 GCA_903131615.1 Diplodus sargus | reverse complement strand
TCACTTTCTGCCTTTTCTCAGTCAAATAAGCACAAAATTCAAAAATGATGTTACATTTTGACTACAAATATGACCCTCTTTCAATAAAGATCAATGTTCCCACCGGTGAAATGCTTCTTTAAACACTAGTAGCATCAGGTGCGCCGGAAAAGGGGGGGCCAGGGGGCCATTGCCCCCCCCACTTAACGGCCCTGCGCCGGACGCCCGGTTTCACCAGTCTCACATTACCATATGTCATTAGGCCAGGACCCAACTGTACTGAGAGGCTCTCTCTCTCTCTCTCTCTCTCTCTCTCTCTCTCTCTCTCTTTAAATCAGACATTGGAAACAAAAAAAAGAGAGACCGCACTGGAGATGCTGGACCCGCTCAATTTCGGTGATGAATCGTCTTTACTGCCATGTTTTGCAGTCATCATGTATTAAAAGACAACAGGGAAATCTACTCGCAAATTTCGGATTTACAAAGAAATCGAAGACGAATGACCCTGAGGAGCAGCAAGAGGCTAGTTCTTCGGCAGGAGCTAGCTTTAGGACCGACACCACCGCTGCACCTGCGGGGACTGCTGCCGGTGACAGCCAGCCAACAGCCGGCTCCGGGGTGACCATGACACAGGACGAACCGACAGAGGCTGGAGATGGAGTTAAAGATAGCTCAGAGGCCGCTGATGACGGTGACTCCACCTGCCTCTCTCTCCCGGCTACCTGGACCAGCCAACAGTGGAGAGAATACCTCATACCTCATTATGTGTGATGTGAGAGGGAAAGGAGACGTGGACAGAGTATTTTTAGATATAACAGAACTGACACAAGGAACAGATCCGGATCCATTTACGTCAGTTTGAGACAGAGTTTGCGCCAAGCGGTAAGGACTAATCTGTATAAACTGTATTATTCATTGTTAGCACTGTGTTGTATATGATGTTGCTGAGGATCGGATCTCTGTAAGCATCATGTAATGCTCGCCAATGTAATAATGTCCGCAAACGTAATAAACCAGGTAATACAAATCTGCAGCATTTAATGTAATAAACCCACAAATGTAATACATTTTCCACAAATGTAATATCCGCTGCCTTCTACAAACGTAATATCCGCTGCCTTCTACAAACGTAACATGCGATTTCCTACAAATGTAGTAACTATTATGTTAGACTTGGCAGGTAGGACGCGTCAAGTATTTTGCTCATGCAAGGAAATAAATCTGTTTAAGACTAGAAGGGCCGTAAACGGTCATTCTGACCGCTAGATTTAAACTCTATATTCTCTCATGCAAATAGCCAACTGAGTGATGAATGCATTCATTCATTGTGTCATGATATTTTTTCCAAAAACAAAATAACACCAAAGTGTACATTTTAACAAGTTTAATTATACATTTATCTATATTCATATCATCGCACATAGTAAACCGTAATTATGCATTTACACAAGATTTTAATAGAGAAAACTCAGAACACGAAAATTAACGATTAAAAATAACTTGATTATGAAACATTTTATTGATTATGAAACATTTTATTTTAACACTTAATAATTTAAAAAAATAATAATAACCGAAAAAGCTGGAAACGAGCTAGTCTCTCTCTCTCTCTCTCTCTCTCTCTCTATATATATATATATATATATATATATATATATATATATATATATATATATATATATATAAACATCCGTTGTGATCACTGGTCAGTCAGATTACCTCCGCCCTCCGCACATACCACACACTGGCTTGTGGCATTTCAAGTGTCTGACATTTTATTCTGTTTGCAGCGCTTTCAGACCGGCACTGTTGATGCGTGTAATAGTATCCAGGTAACCAAGAGTTCTAGCCAGTCAGAGCAGAGTAGGGCGGGCCTTAAGTTTTCAGGCACCTGGACAACGTAGCCAGAGCGATTGATGTAACATCAGCCCAGAGGCTCTGCACACTTTTCACTCAAACTAATGCGACTGCCACAGTTGTTAGATTTCATCACTGAGACCAACATAAATCTCCTAATAAGAATTTAACCAGCCAGCGGTAAACCTCTAAAAGCGTGCGGATAAGTTACTTGGCTCGTTTTCTCCCCCGGGATGGCGACGGAGGTTGGCCCCGAGCGATGAGATCAGTAGCCCGGCGCTGCTGCCGCTGTGTTAAGGCCCCCACACATCGCACAGACGTCCAACTGCCTTATCCGACCACTCTCCGACCGCTCTGTTGCCTCTCGTCTGACCCGTTCGGCACAGAAGCATTGAAACACACCGCTTCAACATGATGCCTACTCCGCTGTAGCGTGTACGTTCTGTGCCTGCACCAGATGCAATATGCCTCCTTAACAGCGGGTGGCGCTAGTCTAGCCAGTAATCCAAAACACGAAAACAGGAAATGACGGAACAAGTGAGGAACTGAGTGCATAGAAAAACAAAGCGCGCACAGCATTGATTCAGTATTCGTCCGACTCGAGTAGACGTTTGTGGACTAAATACTTGACATACATAAAGATGACTGTGGTTAGGCTGACACTGGCGTTGTGTGCTCTCGGGCTCGGTATGCTACGAAGACGTCGCCTCAGGAGGGAAAAAAAAATCAGGAGAAACCGCAGTAAATGGGTGAAGTCCTGGATCCAACAACGACAGGCACAAGGAGCGTATCCGAATTTGTGTCGGGAACTGGAGATGAATGAACCTGCTGATTTCCGCAGTTTTGCACGTATGTTCCCTGCCCAGTTCCAGATGTTGGAGGAATTAGTCAGACCCATTATTCAGCGCAAAAATACGAAACTACCGGGACTCAATATCTGCCGGAGAGCGTCTGATGGTCACCCTGCGCTTCCTCGCAACAGGTAATCAAACATCAGTTTACGTGGCTTTGTAATGTCAATAAATGCACTGAGGAATCGTTTGCCTTTGTGGCTTGTGCATGAAGAATTTTACAAACTAACCGAGATGTCCGTTTCTTTTGCAGGGGAAAGCTTCCAGAGCCTTTCGTACCAGTTCAGAATGGGAGTATCCACAATTCGGCAGTTTGTTCCTGAGACATGTCAAGCTATCTACCGGGTGCACGTATGCCGCTGTTTATGGCTGATATTCAAACTTCCGTCTTAATGTATTATCCCACACTATTATGTCTCTGTTTTATAGTGTTTATTTTATAACGTATATATAATAGTCACTGTTTGTTTATTGTCCTCAATGCATGCATCTTATTCTCCAAGAGAAATTGCTTGTTGGAGTAAAAATCTCCCTGGAAATAAATCTGTTTCTGATTATGGTGACCTTTAAATTAAATTGGTCTTTTGTTCACTTTTGTTTTCTTTTTTTTTCAGTGCCCAGACACAGCATTCGAGTGGCAGCAGGTGGCCACTGGATTCATGTCGCAGTGGAACTTCCCAAACTGCATCGGAGCTCTTGATGGGAAACACATCAACATTCGCCCTCCGCCAGGATCTGGATCAACCTTCTACAACTACAAACACCACTTTTCCATTGTTTTGATGGCAATGGTGGACAGCTACTACAGGTTCCTGTATGTAGATGTAGGGTGCCAAGGAAGGGTGTCCGATGGTGGGGTGTTTGCTGGCTGCACCTTAGCGGATGCCCTGGAGAACCGAACCACAAACATACCTGGCCCTGTCCCACTTCCTGGTTCTGACCAGCTCTCGCCCTATTGTATTGTGGTGGATGAGGCATTTCCTTTGAAGGAGTACCTCATGAAACCATATCCACACCGCGGGCTCCCCCCAGCACAGCGTGTGTTCAACTACAGGCTTTCAAGAGCTCGTAGGGTAGTTGAAAATGCCTTCGGCATCCTGGCCAGCCGGTTCAGAGTTTTGCAAACCACAATCAACATTCAGGACACTGCCAAAGTGGAGAACATTGTTTTGGCTTGCTGTGCTTTGCACAACTTTCTAAGAACTGAAAGCTGCGAGGTGTCTATGGCGGACATGGTGGATCGAGAAGGTCCAGATGATCTCATTTTAGCTGGAAGATGGCGAGAAGACCCTGCCCTACAGCAGGCCTCCCTGCCACGGACCACAAATGCCTCTACAAGAGCCAAACTGACCAAGGATAACCTGTGTCAGTATTTCATGTCTGACTGTGGGGCTGTGCCTTTTCAGTGGGGCAAAGATTAAGGATGTATTGACTGTTCTGTGCGTGACAGGAATATGTGTGCTTGGAACAAATTAGCAATAAAGATTATGTTCCACTCAGTGATTTTGTCTTTAATTTTTCTTTCTTTCTACCACTTCACACTAGTGTCACAGATGCAGTGAACATGTGGCTGTTTATATCCAACTTTCATTAACATTTATCCACCTCACGAGGTTCCACACAAAATGCAGCACAAGTAATATCATTTTACAAAAAGTGTACAGAAAATACTTGGGACAAATTGTGTTCACCTGCCTCTTGATACACCTTTATACACATCCTGGTTACAGGGGATATGGAATGTGTCTCAGCCACTTATAAGGTCATTGTATGAAAGACTACATGTGAATAGATGACCAGACAGCCATTAAAGTGTTCACCTCTATAGAAATGTAAACTTAGTACATTACATAGACAACAACAATTGTCCTTCATTCACATGCCAAACGAGAGCTATATAGCTCTTTTATATGAAACAAAGAGACCGCAGTTACATTGCAATGGCAGAGAGATGTAGCCAATGTTCATATTTAGCATACACATTACCACTTGTACAGGAAGACAATGAGAAGGCTTGCTTTTCCAGAAAAGGACCAGACAGCCATTCCTCTCAAGTGTTCACCTCTATAGAAATGTAAACTTAGTACATTACATAGACAACAACAATTGTCCTTCATTCAGATGCCAAACGAGAGCTATATAGCCCTTTTATATTAAACAAAGAGACCGCAGTTACATTTCAACGGCAGAAAGATGTAGCCAGTGTTCATATTTATTCAGATGCAAAGTGCAGCCTGAAAAGACTATCTCCATTTAGCAAGTTAACAGAGTTTACCCAGCTCCCAGATCAATATTCACCACATAAAACAAAACACTATGTGTACAATTGTGCAATCCAGGACCATTTAATAGTACTGGTTAATACTAGACATGTTCTGAATGTCTTGTTCAAACATCAGTGAAATATAAGCCCTGACCACCACATTCATAGTTTTCCCACATCTTATTTTACCGCTACATCCCTGCATATAGCCTATGTACAAATATAGAACAAAGGAGACAAGAGGACAACAGCTTATCACAAAAAAGTATTTATTATTAAGTGTCATACCATGTGTACAAGAGCAGTGAGTGAATAACAAGTGTAAAAAGTGAAAAGGCACAAATATAGGACTTTCATCCTTTCAAACACAGGACTTCTGAACTTTCTAAGACTGGACTTATGTCCTTTCATTCAGTTCTCAGACTGTGAGTGCTTGTAGAGAAGGTTGTCAACATCAAACTCAAACTGGACGAGTCGATGCTGCGGGAGCATGCGCATCCGGTTCTCTATGCGCTTGCAGCACACCGAAATATGGACGTCCTGTTGTGACTCAGCCATTTTCCCCGGAGTCTCTCGGATCTGTTGTATGAGTCCATCTTCGGCCGCGGGCACAGCCTGACCTCTTCTTCTTTTTGCTGGCTGACACTGGCTTTGGGCAATACCACTGGTGCTCGAAGTGTATGGAAGTAGAATCATGTCATTAATCAAGAGCATAGATTTTCAGTTTGAGAGCATGATTTCATTCCTTTTCAGTGACTCAGCTCCTTCGCGTGCTCAGATTTGTTCTCCTCATGCTCACATTTTGTGCTTGCATTTAAATGTCTTCTGCTTTCTTTCAAAATGTCTGCTTGAACTAAAAAATCACATGCCTGTGCTCACATTTCTCCTTCTGGCACACAAAAATTTCGCTCGCATTCATATGTGCCCTCTGCGCGCTCAGATCTAATTGTCTGCGCGCTCAGATCTAAGTGCACGCACTCAGAACACACACCTGCTCACAGGTCAAGCTCTGCTCTCGGATCTCTCCTCTGCTCACGGATTTTTATTGCATCAACACTGTCAACCAATAGAAGGCCGGCTACTGTTGACCAATCAGATTATCCCTTCTTTGCGGGTGCGTTCGCTGTACGGGCGGGCACTCTTTCTACTGGGTTTATCTACTTCCGTCCTCCAAGCTGTTAAATGTGGTGGTTCCCTTTATTTTATGACGGCTTTTGGAATGAAATATCATTTAATCAATACACGAGCGCCCGTGCTTTTCATTACAATAGCTACATCAACATAAAGTAGAACAATAGCTGCTCTACTTTCGCCATATTAGCCAGCTACCCAGGCAGCGGGATATATGTCATATAGTAAAAATACAGAGGGCTAATCATGATTGTGACGATAGTACAGTGGTTAGGACCTGTGTTTCATGCTGCGTTTTGCATCAAGGGACGCTGGTTCGCATCCCGGCCGGCATCCTCGCTCGTGTAATCAATGAAAAATACGCTATCATCATAGCGTATTTCTCATTACACCTTTTTAATCACGTATGTTTACCCATCATCTCTTGTTAAGCGTTTCAGTGAGAGAATCCGCTGGATTCTACTAACGTTACTGCAGGTCCTGTTTTTGTGAATGAAATAGCTGGGGGCGGGTCAGTAAGGTAACGCTGAGTGGCCTTGATGCCTGTCACTCATGATGAGTCGCGTCTCGTCACCTCTCTGCTGTGTCTGCAGCTGAGCACTGTGAAGCATGTCTCTCTCCCCGGCCGGGCAAGCTATCATACCGTCAAGCTCATCGCCAGCCTTCTTCCTCCCTCCAGCAGGCAGCCTGGTCCTGCTGCTGTCCTCCTCGGACAGACGCTGAAGCTCCGTTTGATTTTTTTCACCAGTCTCTCTCTCTCTTGGTGTCGACAGAGAAACGTCTAGCGGCTGCTTCTACTGAGTTTTCCTCTGCATATTTTACGACAGAAAGTTTAATTTCAAGTCATACTTTTTATTTTGTTGCTGCACCGGAGCCATGGCGATCATCAATGTGATACTGACTGACAGAAAGCAGCACAACGTGTGAAAAAGGCGAAGAAAAAAAACGTGCAGTGTCAGTGGTCACGTATTCTTCCTTGATTAAAAAAAATAAATGAATTAGACTCTGCATTTATTTGGAACCAGCGGTTATTTATCAAAATATACATGCGGGCCGGGATGCGAACCAGCGTCCCTTGATGCAAAAAGCAGCATGAAACACAGGTCCTAACCGCTGTACTATCGTCACAGTCCTGGTTGTTCCTCAGTATTTATACTATATAACATATATCCCGCTGCCTGGGTAGCTGGCTAATATGGCGAAAGTAGAGCAGCTATTGTTCTACTTTATGTTGATGTAGCTATTGTAATGAAAAGCACGGGCGCTCGTGTATTGATTAACTGATATTTCATTCCAAAAGTCGTCATAAAATAAAGGAAAACACCACATTTAACAGCCTGGAGGACGGAAGTAGATAAAAAGAGTGCCTGGTAGAAAGAGTGCCCGCCCGTACGCGACGCTCCTTGAAGTACAGCGAACGCACCCGCAAAGAAGCGGGGACAATCTGATTGGTCAACAGTAGCCGGCCTTCTATTGGTTGACAGTGTTGATACACAAGAAAAATCCGTGAGCAGAGGAGAGATCCGAGAGCAGAACTTGACCTGTGAGCAGGTGTGTGTTCTGAGTGCGTGCACTTAGATCTGAGCGCGCAGACAATTAGATCTGAGCGCGCAGAGGGCACATTTGAATGCGAGCGAAATTTTTGTGTGCAAGAAGGAGAAATGTGAGCACAGGCATGTGATTTTTTAGTTCAAGCAGACATTTTGAAAGAAAGCAGAAGACATTTAAATGCAAGCACAAAATGTGAACATGAGGAGAACAAATCTGAGCACGCAAAGGAGCTGAGTCACTGAAAAGGAATGAAATCATGCTCTCAAACTGAAAATCTATGCTCTTGATTAATGACATGATTCTACTTCCATAGAAGTGGACCCCAAAACATCTGTGAACGTGCGCTCACAGATGGTCGACTCTGCAACCGGGGGGCAAGCAAGTGAGCTGTTCAGCTCCGGCTCCAGCTCTGGCTCTGAAGATGCACAGGTCAACATGGCCATCCCCTCAGGTGACTCAGGCATTGATGGCAGTGCAGAATCAAACAATTCCTAAACAAGGGAACAAGCATGGTTCGAATTACGGGGGAGCTAAGGGGAGCTCGGCTCCCCTGAAAAGGACCTGAGCTCCCCTGAAAGCCTACTTTGAGACATTTAGGGGGAGCTCTAAAACACTGTTCATTTTTGTGTCCCGTAGATTTTGATTTTCTGTACATTAAGGTAAACCTTAATGTTTTAAATGGCCGAACACGCACCAAAAGCATTATGATTAGCTGTGCTTTATGTGACTTTGACCCAGCTAGAAGAAAAATTAAAATATGAAATAAGAATACTGGTCCGCTGAGGCTTTACCGGTGATCTACTGAGGAAAGTAACATCACCCAACAGCTGCCCTCCTGCCCTCTGTAACTTTATAGTCGACCCAAAAATAAATGTATAGGCTGAGCAAGTTAATGGGGGTATCAAAATATAATTTACAAATATAATACACAAATACAATTGTTAAAGCTGCACTCATCCCTTTTTTATATCAGCAATGGAAATAATAACAATACACGCACAAGAAGTCTCTCTATTTCTAAAGTTTCTTAAGTTTGCTATACGATGTTTGACAAATGTTCAGCTTTATTGTTTTACCACATGTGATTCTTGAAGGAGTGTGTATGAGAAGCAGAACAACTGTGACTGTGTCCCTGCTGAATTTGTGATTTTGTATTTATTTATTTATTTATTTTTATCCTCTGATTCGTGAATGTATTCTTTGATTTTGAAACAGTAGCCTTATAATGTTGTTATTTAGCCTCTCTGAAATGCTATAAACAGTATTAACTGTCAGTAGTAGTAACAGTAGAATGTTTTTCGCAGTTACCCTGCAATTGATCGCGTTGCCGTGCATTTTGTATGTGCGTGTGACAGCGGTGCACAATGGAAAATAGGGCTCCCCCGAAAGCCACCGTGTAATTCGAACCCTGGGAACAAGGGTGGATTTAATACCATGGTATCCTCATATTCATTCAAGGTGTTTATTGTCATATACAAAGTGGAAACATAGTTTGCACTAGGCAATGACAGTCTTAATTTGCTATTAGCACACAAAATATACTAAAATCTGTACAAAGAGCAGAAACAAAACAGTTGTATAGAAGGTGCTGTTTAGCATGTGCAATGTTTGCATGCAGCAGAAGGCACAGAAAGACAATGAAATATAAAAATATTGAATATATACATTGCATATATGTACCTATTATATGTACACATTATTTAACTTTCAAGACCATATTTTCGTAAAGGCAGAGATGATAAATTACCTGGTGAGTGAGGTTGGAAGTGCTCTCGAGGTTGGACGTGCTCTGCTTCCTCTTGGTGTGTGGCTCAATGAAATGAGGCCGACTGAGGATCCACTGCTGTCTCGCTGTCCTCGGTGCCCCGGAGCTTCCTGAGGGAGCCGGTTTTTTGTATCTATTGTAGGTAGTACGGAGGTTGTCCCACTTCCTTCAAACGTCCTTGGCTGAAAGGCACCAAGAAACAGTTTAATGACATGTCCCTTTTCGCATGTCCGAATTACGCTGGTCAAGCAAATACACTAGCAACAACATCAAACTAAATGCCAACAACAAAACACTCGTATGCTGTGTATAGAGCACTAAGTTAACCGATCCTTCATTGACTATATTCAGACAATTTCATGCCTGCTATCGCTGTCTTGTTTATCATGCATTGTCCTGCTAATAAATTGGTTGTACAGAAGTAGAAGACATACCTGATAAACGGAGCTCGCTTGCAATCTCACGCCACAGTTGATCCTTCTTATTTCGGTTGGAGTAGCACTGTAGCGTGATGTCGTACAGAGGTGGTCTCTCCTCCACCAGTGTAATAAGCTGCTCCTCCGTCTCTTCGGTCCAAGTGGCCATCGCTTCCAGAAATGTTTAGGAGAAAAATTTAGAAAATGCGATGCAACGACGAAGTGTAGTCTGTACTCTCCGCCATGTCTGTTTATGTGGTTTGTTTACCATCGTCACTTCCGCCCCTCCTACACACCGCGCTGATTCGCTGGCACACCCCCAATCAGAGAATCCAATGGCTCAGACGTCCGACAGCCCTCCTCCTCAGACTTCGCATGCTCATTCGGAGCAGACAACGTCCGAACGGCTCCGAAAGCTTCAGACGAGGCTGAACACACCAAACAGAAATGTTCCCGACCTCGTCCGAGTCTCTCCAAACGCTTCAGACGTCCAACAGTTTGGCTGGTGTGTGGGGACCTTTAGCCGTTGCCCTGGTCCCCGGTCGCGGCTCCTACAGACTCTGCACTGGGTCGAGAAAGTCACAGTGTGACGTGTTAACAGCGCTTAAGCCAGGATTAAAACAGCTTTTAACAGCTTTACTGCTATCGATGTCGATTGCCACGAAATGGTGATAGCGATGCTAGTTTCTGTTAGCCCGTCTATGAGGTTTTACATTATACGTTAGCATTAAGCTAGCGGA
>CAEMYA010000468.1:411185-421879 GCA_903131615.1 Diplodus sargus | reverse complement strand
TGACAGCGGCAGCGTAGTTTGGAACTATCGGGAGCTACATGAACCACGTGACCGCGCTGGAGACAACATCAAAAGACTCTTATATGATATCAGAGTCACGACAGCTTAATAAAACTAATAAATTCAGTATTAAAAACTTTGAAATTGTTCTTCCAACCTCTTGATGTGATACGTGATTGATACTTTCAAAGTGCACCAGATTAATTTATTTAGATTGCAAATGTTCAGAATTTTCTTCCCCCGGGGCCCAGACACCCAGCCATTTTTTTAATATCCAGTGATTGCTCAAATATCGAGGGAATAATTGTTAGTTTAACCTGTAAGTGAACACCCCCATTTTAAGGTTCTTTTTCCAAAACGACATGACAGCTCACACAGTTTGAGACTCAGGGATGTGCTTGGTACCATTGGAAAGGTAACGCCCTCAAGTTTTTTTTAGACAGACACACTCCTCAAAAATTTTCAGGCACAGGATTTTTTCCTGCTTGGTTGGGTTGCCAGATACCACAACACACATCCCACACAGAAATGTAGGGGAGCACGGTTAAGCATGCAGTCAGTTTTATCCATGAATTTCTTATTTAGACCTGGATACAGTGGTGGTGTTGCTCAGCCTTGCCCAAGGCAATTGCAGCGGAAAAGTCCCCTGTGGTGCAATAAACATTTTTCCCATAGACCACCATTCTAAAAGACGCCTATAAAAGTGTTGACAGGACACCTTGAACAGCAAATAAGGTAAATTAGGACACCTCCTATTATGAATATTTGATCTGTAGTGGTTTTATGTGTGTAGAACTTTTCTGGATCAGAGAAAAGTGATTTTAAAAATCTCTGATAAATCTCTGGTAAAGCTTTCCTTCATATTACATTATGTTAATACCATATAGATGAAACTCTCTGTGTTTGTATAGCATGTTCATATTTCATATCAGCATTTTTGTAAACAATGCTGTCTCCAACACATTACCATTCTGCCATGCCCGAGTAAAGCACTATAACTGATAGAAATGTAGTCTTTTAAAAACACAACAATGATCCTGTTTTCATCCTGAGTCATGCTTCAGTTTTATGCATAACACCTTGTTTGTGTTACACTTTATTGTCTTGTATCCTTTCATATTAAAAGGTAAAAACATCTCAGTAACTACTGCATTATTTTCTGGTAAGCCATCTCTCTCCCTAGTCCTTCTGATTGTTACCTGATTTGTTATGTCCTAAAATGATCATAAGTAATTTGATTGGACAAGCGGCATTCCATCATGGAGAATGTCATAGATGGACAGATATATATGTATTTCCACACATTTGAGTAAAATTATGACTGGGCCTGAGAGGTGAAAAGAAAGAAACCCAGATGCTAAAGCGAAAACCTCCAGGTGTGCTCATCTGACATCAGCCAACCTTGCCAAATTAGAGAGGAGCAAAAATGAAGCTCAAACTGTAAGGCTGAGAACATGGGCTTTGAACTGCTGTCAGACTTGACTAAATCTCAACAATATAACCAGCACCTTGTAGTCTGTTAAGAAGATCTGAATACATTCTTGAGGCAGTTATATTGATCCTGTCTGTTCAAGCTGTTGCCTCAAAAGTGGCTGTCAAGACTATTATTTCTCTGGTTGCACAATTAATGGAAACATACAGATATATCTATTGATACAAAATCATCAGACATACTAGTGCTGGTGCTCGTGATCCAGATGTAAAAATATTACGTTTCGATTGGCAATAGTCCAGTGCAGTTGTGGCACTATTTGTCTTGGCAGAGCCTAATAAATGATAAACAAGTCATAATCTGTTGTCGGTAATTACTGTCAACTAAAACACAGTGCATGTAGAACTGCTGTATAAAAGCAGTATCAGCCTCAAGGTTATTATGTTGTACTAAATATCAGCATGGCTGTGATAGCACTCAACCTGCAGCCTCTGGCCTTCACCCAACTCACAGTCGTGCTGATATCCAGTACATCAATCCCTCTTGTGTTATTTGCTTGATTAGCTTGTGCAGTTCATTTTCTGTACTGTGCTGTTGTAAGTTTAAAGCCTCTTTTTGCAAGTAATTTCCTCTAATCTACTCAATGTCCAGGCACTGGGCCACAACTATACCCTTTATAGACAAGCACTTTGTACTGTACATGCTTCACTCTTTTTAGTTAAGTTTGTTTTTTTCCTGTGTCATCTAAAACCTGCCTATCATCAGAGTCACAGCAGAAGTCCTGATGATTGTCCAAACTGCTGTCAGCCTATCACTAAAGCCGTGATCACTCCTAATTTATCATTTTGTTTAGTCCTTTGAATGTACAGTTACACAGTATCATGATATCATGTGCTCCTGTTGGATGTACAGTATCAAGGGGTAAAATACCCAATGTTAAAAGCTTGGCTGTCAGTATTTCAATTCAGTATCAATGATAATATTACAAATGTAATGTATTTTCATACTTTTTGAATAGGTTAGACTAAATGGCCAATAATATCATTATTTGACTGGTACTAATACATTGTTTTTTTCTTTTTATCAAGACCGGAGGTAAGACTGCTGTATTCTTGCGTGAGACTTGGACCAAATTACTTGAGTCACATGTCTACCATAAATTGGTCCTCTAAACTTTTACAACTAAAATGCCTCATTGTTGTAAAGACAAAAGCTATACGTATACATTGAACCTAAAAACAACCCCACATAGCTGATAGCATAGCAGTTGCAAGAGCTTAACCTCTTCGGATACACTATATTGCCAAAAGTATTCACTCACCCATCCAAATAATTGAAATCAGGTGTTCCAATCACTTCCATGGCCACAGGTTTATAAAAGAAAGCATTTAGGCATGCAGACTGTTTCTACAAACATTTGTGAAAAATGGGTTGCTCTCAGGAGCTCAGTGAATTCCAGCGTGGTACTGTGCTAGGATGCCACCAGTGCAACCAGTCCAGTCGTGAAATTTCCTTGCTCCTAAATATTCCATAGTCAACTGTCAGTGATAGTATAACAAAGTGGAAGCGATTGGGAATGACAGCAACTCAGCCACGTAGTCCTGTAGTCGCTGTAGTTCACGTAAAATGACGGAGCGGGGTCAGCGGATCCTGAGGTGCATAGTGCGCAGAGGTCGTCAACTTTCTGCAGAGTCAATCACTGCAGACCTCCAAACTTCATGTGGGCTTCAGATTAGTTCAGAAACACTGTGTTGAGAGCTTCATGGAATGGGTTTCCATTAGTGTTGTACCGATAGTATCGGAAGGGGCCCGGATACGGCACTAAAACGCTGGCATCGGTATCGGCGAGTACTAACAAATAACGCGTCGATGGCATTTACCGACACGAATATGGGACTTTGAACGCAGCGCCTTGTGTCTTCTCTAGCCCGACACTCACTGCTGTGTGATCACACGTGTTCAGTGCATGCCGTGCCAAGCAGCTATCTATTGGCCCGCTCCGGCCCGCTCCAGGCCAATGGGAGCGGGCCAATGGCCGCTCTTAACCAATGGCGGGGCAGCTTTCTCATGTTGAGGAAAAACAAACCAGTGTGCCACTGAAGAGAAAATGTCGGCGATTTGGAAATATTTCAACATAGAAACTCCAGCGAGTACAACAGCTACATGCAAGATTTGCGGTCTGAAAGTTGCGAGAGGTGGAACTAATACGGTCAGTTTCAATACTTCGAACCTGATAAAACATTTGAGAACGAAACATGTGAACGAACAGAAAGAGTTTGAGGCGGCGAGCAAGAGAAAGGGGGATGGACCACAGCAACAAACCCTGGTCAGTTCACTTCAGAGGAAGGACAAGTGGGACGAGAAGAGTGAAGCAGCAAGAAAGATGTCCGAGATGGCTAACGCAGTACCAAAATACAAGGTCCCAAGCCGCAAATACATCACAGAGACGGCTGTCCCTGCACTCAAAAAGAAGGTCACGGAGCATGTTTCAAGGAAGCTAGAAAAGGTGCAGGCCATATAGTCCAGTGGGGTAGCGCACAAATTTAATGATACCGTTACCGAGGTGATAAAAGCACCAAATTTTACATGAAGCTTGTTTAGGACCTCCTGAATGATTTCAGCCTAGGAGCCCAGCTGAAATATTGAAATTTGATGTCAAATGACTTATAAAACAATATCCAAGAAAAACGTCCTTTGTTTTTTTTCCTCTTGAGTAAAACGTTCATGGTAATGGCCTTTTAAGACCAATGAATAAGCTTCATTTTGTTAATTTTTTTGTAGATATTCCAAATAATAAGTGTAAAATAGAGTACCAAGACACCTTAGACCCCAAAAAACTCAAAAGCCCTGTATAATACAGGCGGAATTATGAAAAAAAAAGCAGCAAAAATTGCTTAAATGTTAAGAGATCTTGGTTTCCTCTTTTATTTTTTTCAATTTAACTTTAGGTCATTCATATAGCCATCTACTGAGCTCATAGTTTGGCCATTAGTTTTATGTTAGGCTGCATCACATCACATTAAACCCTATTTGTGTGTGACAGTACCTAGCTAGACGTACTGCTGTTGAATCTGGAGGGGGAAAGCCGATGAAATGATGAAATGCAACTACTGGATATTCACAAGTGCTTCTTCTGTGAGGGTGGCATAGATCAAGATGCTCTCCATGACGTATCAACATTTGATGCCGACAAGAATAACCAACATTTTCAAAATTCAAAATGGCAGTTTAAACCATATTTCAACTCCCGATTTTGATTAATTTTGAGTCAATTAAGAAGATTTAGAGAACGCTGAATCTATAAAAATGAACTGCAATATATTTATGAACACAATTATCCAAATGATGCAGAATATGTACATTTTAATTCACATAACATTACACTCTGAGGTAACACTGAAGGTAACAAAGGCAAGTACCATATCAAACTATGATTATGGCTAAATAATACAGAGAAAGGAGTATAATACAAGTTACAAGTAGAACACAAGAGTCCTGGAACAGATTTTAAAACAGAAGTATACCCAAAATTATCACAACAGAAAACTAGAAAACTTTGATCAAGCAATAGCACCTTATACTTCTGCTACTCTGCACCATATTACCATATATTCATCATCAACATCATCATCTGCTCTGTCTTCATGTTCTTCTTCGACTACATTTTTGTCGTCTTGCTCTTGTTGCTGTGAGTGTGTGAGCGGGGTGCAACATGTACTGTCATAGCCATTGCAGAAGCAGGAGCTGGTACAGGCAAGGCCTACACTTTGTTGTTGTACATTGTAATGTCCAACAGGGCAGGAGGAGCAACGGGGCTTGCATCCAGGACAGGTATGATGATTTCCTCTTCTTCCTTCTGACATTCCTTCTTGTTCCATCCAAACTTGGTGATGTCCACAGCTGGTGGATCAGGGCGGTCTGCTGCTTTCCAAAGCAGCATCTGTAGATAGGCACGCCATCCATGGAGGTGCACATTGCGCTCTGTCGGAGGCAGTGTCTTCAGTGCTGGGGGGGTTTTGCACTTGCGGTATAAGTCAGATCTGGCACCATTCAGAGATGCACACTTCCTGTGGCTGTACAGAGCCAGGAAAAACAAACCCTCATTGCCTCTGTGATTTGCAAATCAGTAGCTCCCTCCTCTCCAATGAAGTGAAGCAGGTCACCAGGTACTACTCTCATGGCCTTGAGCGCGGACACTTGCCCTTTGCCACACCCGGAGACAGCGTGCATAGCCATCTCTCCATCTGCAGGTGACATGTGATACCCACCCTCCAGCACCAATAGATCATGAGCACAAACACATCAGTGTCGTCACTGAGAATGTGGACAGTTTTAGCACTATGCCTGGCTGCTTTGTCACAGTGACATTACTGTCTGCTCTGCTGACCATCTCGATGTGATCTCCTAGGTTGTGTGTGCACAGGGGCTCGCCTAGCCTCCACTCATTTGTCTTGTCCTTCATCACTTTATCGCGGCTAGGTAGGGGGGGTTTCAGTGAGAGTTGTACTCTATTGAGCTCTCCCCAGCTCTTCTCTGCCTCTTGTGGTCTTTGACAGAGACTTGCTCATACCAGTCAAAGATAACAAATGTTTGGGTGATGTAGCGATCAAGCTGGCGCCCCATTCTGGCTGTGAGGTCAGCCACAGTACCTTACGATGGCCACACCACGTGATAGATGAGCTGCGATGCATCGAGTACAACGTCTGGTGGGTGGGCATTGGGAACAAGAATTTCAAGATGCTGAACAATCACAGACTTGTTACCCTTTCTGAGGCATCCATACTCACCACTGATGGATGCAAGCACCAGGCCGAGCTCGTAGATAAAGAGGGTAGAGAGCTCAATTCTTCTCTTGCTCCCCACCACCAGCAGCTGAAGCAAACAAAAGTCACATATGATCTTCCCATTGACCTTCACTCCTTTTGTCTCGAATTTCAATGTCACCACCTTATTTGAGATGGGTGCATGAAATCCCCTAGTAAGCGATGAAGAGAACAATGTGCTCATGTCTTGCCTGATCTTCAATGCATCTTGCACATTCATCTTTCCATCTGCCACCGGGCCATTTATGATATGGTAGAGGGTAGCAGTCTCTGTGGTGAGTGGGTGAGAGTTTTCCCATAGCACTCTCAGGATTTTAGCTCGGTCCTCTGCGTCCAACTCCCACTGTCCTTTACCCTCTTCTTTGTGTCTGTTGGGCTTCATTGTCTTTTCCAAAGCTTCAGCATCGTCATACATCTCATCCAATGACTTTGAGAGGTGGGAGCCGATGCCGAAAGATTGGATCCACACTGTGACTTGTTCAGAGTTGGTGGAGATGCCCTCCATGCCTTTCACTCCCTTCCCTTGCTTGATGCATGTCTGCTCTCCAAACATATCTCCACTCACTGCAGCTGCACCATCTGAGTGGCAGCACACATGGCTTCCGGCGAGGAGGTCATCCTTGGCAGTAGCTGGAAGGTGCTGCATGTCCCGCAGATGCCATGTGATCCATCTTGAGTAGATGTGATGACCAGCGGCAAAGAAATAGGGCAGCATCTCTTCAAAGCATTGTTGTTGCAACAGCCAATCACCCTCTCTTTCTGCTAGCCAGAACTTGTGAGCTATTAGGGTTAGGGTGATGAAGCAAAGTAGTCTAACTTCTTTTGGTAGCTGTGGTAACATGAACTGTTGATGTATTAATTACTCTGGATTAAGTCTCTAGATTTTACTCAAAATATCTCTTACCATATTTCAGAGACGGTTTAGAAGTAGGCTATAGAGATATTAGGCTATATATAATTTAAAAAAAAAATTTTGCACTACATACACACTAATCACTGTTATCTGCTTCTATTTGATCAACTTACTTTCACTGAGATGATTTGATCCAAATATTAAAAGCTCTGTTTTGTCCATCTTTCCATCCAGCCAGTATTCTGCCCGATGCAGTAACCACAGTGGCAATCACACAAAGTTGTGTTGCCAAACAACGCAAGCAGAACTGAAGCAATTTGAAGAAATATTACGTCTCAACATTTATACCAATGACGTTGTGCTCCATTGATTCTGAAATGCAGGTCCAGTGTATTAAGCATATAAATAACCTCAAAATCAACTCAAAATTAATAAAAATCGGCCCACCAGGAGTTGAAATACGGCCACTTTTGGTTTAAATTGTCATTTTGAATTTTGAAAATGTCAGAAATGGATTCAGCATCCTTAATAACCCCCAAATCGGTCAAGCACTTGCTGAAATATTGCCCATGTAGGCGACCAGTGCTAATTAATGTTAATAATGCTAATTATGCAAATTGCCCAACATATGCAAGTTATCATCCAGCAGTTTCTTAATGCTGGGGACCCATACTCTTCATTTCTAACATAAAACTTTGGTGTACTCAACATTTCCCGGTTCACAATGGGGCTCTATGGGCTGGCAAATAGATTATAGACTGCTCACCTCTTTGTCAAATGCACCTGTAACGACTCATTATTATCAATTACAGGGCCAATAAAGATTATACTTTTTCAATACTGGTCATGTATTGAAGCTTTAGTTATGTATAAGTTCATACACATAAATAAAATTATAAAATGTTAACTTTGGGATTCATTTGAACACTTTATCTTGTGCAGGAACTTGAAAATCACTGTGTTTTAAGCATATTTCACAGATAATGATATACTGCTAAAATGAAGTTTTTGTTCCGAGGGCCCTAGGCCAAAATTACACCATAGACCCTAAGGAAACACCATGCAAAATTTGGTGCTTTTATCACCTCGGTAACGATATTTTCACTATGCCACCGGACTAATAGGCTTTACTACTGATATCTGGAGCAGCGACGTCTCCCCACTTTCCTTGCTTAGTTTAACTGCTCACTGGGTGGACATTGAAACGTTCAATCTGGAAAGCGTGGTGCTGCATGCAAACGAGTTCAAAGGATCCCACACTGGTGAAGCAATTGCAGGAGCAATAGAGAATATGCTACTTAACTGGAACATCCCCATGTCAAAGGTAACGTTAGCCTACTCAAGTCTAGAATTTTCTCTTGTGTTTTCACTTGTCTTTTACTGGAAAAAAAATACTGCAGCAATTTGAGACCTGTTTCAAAGGTGCTGTACAAAATACACATTTTATAATGTATTATTATTATTATTATTATTATTATTGAAGGTCCATGCCATTCTTCGTGACAATGCCAGCAATATGAAGAAGGCGATGAGAGACCTGGGGATGTCGAGCTTGGGATGTTTTTCCCATTTGATCCAGCTAGTGGTGTATGAAGGATTGCTGTCACAGCGGAGTGTAGGTGACGCGCTGGCGAATGGGAGAAAGATCATCAGGCACTTTAAGCATTCCCCACTGGCCACATCACGGCTGGAAACCGTCCAGACGGAAGTGGGAATGCCAGTCAAACAACTAATACAAGACGTCCCCACCCGCTGGAATAGCACGTTTTATATGACAGCAAGCCTGCTGGAGCAAAAGAGTGCTATCTCAGTCTATGCGGCTGACCACCAGCTGCCAGCGACCCTGACTGCAAACAACTGGACCTTGCTGGAGAAAGTCAACACACTCCTGGCTCCATGTGAGGAGATCACAAAGCAGATCAGCTTCGCCACCTCCACCGCCTCAGAGGTAATCCCCTCGGTCGTGGTACTGAAGCGACTGTTGGCCAAAGAGACCACGGAGGACAGCGGGATAAAAACAATGAAGGCGACGCTTCCACAAGATTCCAGACCGTTGAGGCGGAGCCCTTGTACGCAGTTGCGACCATCTTAGACCCGCGTTACAAAGACAGGTATGTCTAATTGTGTGCTGTTTAGTGTAAAGTTAAACATTTTGTGTTAGTGTGGAAGTAAATGCAGCGCTAAATACAATAGCATATGAGCTAACGGCTATGTTATACTAGCCTCTGTAGCCTGTGGACTGTACTGTGACTCACAACAACCAATTAGAGTGGGCTAATTCTTCTCGAATTATATGAATTAGGATCACAGAATATAATATTTTAGATATCCAAATGTTGCACCTTGCTTTATTACAAATGCACATATTATTATTAACGCATATTCATGTGATAAACTAGCCCATGTCTCACTCACCAGCATGAAGAACTATGGAAATAGGCTGTTTATTTAACTCATGTATTCTGTTTACTATGTTACTGCAGATACTTCACAAGTGCAGAAAGCAGCAGGCTTGCAAAGAGTGCACTGACCCAAGAGGTGGAGAAGAATGAGGAGTCTAGATCACTGCAGACAACCACCACTGAGGCAGCAGAACCAGCCAGTAAGGCCCCACGGATGGAAGCAGAGCCCAACACAAGTAGCAAGAGCTGCTTTAAGGGGCTGTATGAGGAAGTCCTGCAAGAGTATGATGCTGAACAAGGTGGGGCCAGCAACACAGCTACACAGGTACAGATAGAGACACATTTGGCTAGGAAAACAATCCACTGCATGGAGAGTCCATTCGAGTACTGGGGAAAGAATAAAGAACGGTTCCCCTCCCTGGCTGCTACTGCTGCCAAGTTTCTCTACGTTCCCTCTACTAGTGTAGATAGCGAGAGACTTTTCAGCACAGCTTCCTCTTCCTCTTGTCACTTCATGACAAGAGGAATAGGCTGTTATGAGAGAAAGTAGAAACACTCATCTTCTTAAAGAAAAACCTGCCAATGTACTTGAACTTGAACCCCAAAGACTTGAATCCTCTGGAGGACTGAGTAAACACTACTAGGTGTTGCTACTATGTGACATGTCTGTCACTAATGTGAACTTGATGGATTTTGGAGTTGGAACTTGTTGTGATAGGACACTTACATTTAAAATGGCCTTTTATTTTACCAAATTCTGGCTGCACTTTGTTCTTAGCAGATTAGCAGATTTGTTCTTACCTCAGTTAGGCCTTAATGCCATGCTCTCTCTCAAAGATACCTTATATGTATATTATTTCTTATTTAAATTAATTTTACTTCTTGTTGCACTACTATTATACAAGTTGTAATTATCTGGACATTGCTCTATTTTGGTCTTTGAGAGCCAAAACTCTCAGGTTTTAGAAGAGTTTATTCAATTATTGTCACCCATACCAGGTAGGCAATAAAAAAGTTCTACTGGATTCACTCTGTATTAATCTTTTTTCCTGTTTCACAAAGGTTTTTAATCAGTGCCTGACCAAGCCATGATAGCAATGATTTTACATCCAAGTGAGTATGCAGAGTATGTAGAAGAAAAAAAGCTCTTATTTATATATATATATATATATATATATATATAT
>CAEMYA010000468.1:396508-411154 GCA_903131615.1 Diplodus sargus | reverse complement strand
ATATATATATATATATCTCAAACGTTGTGGTATCGGTACGGTATCGGCATCGGCCGATACTGCACAGCCGGGTATCGGAATCTGTATCGGGGGCCAAAAAATGGTATCGGAACAACACTAGTTTCCATGGCCAGGCAGCTGCATCCAAGCCACACATCAGCAAGTGCAATGCAAAGCGATGCAGTGGTGTAAAGTAGTGGTGTCAACAATAATCGATTCGGCGATGCATTGCAATGCGGGGCATGCATGATTCCGCATCGATGCGGCAACGTGCCATAATCGATTATGTCACTGTTTATTTTCTGGCCTTGAGTGGACAATAAAGTTGTAAAGTTTCAATTACTTCCGGGGGCATTTCCAGAGCATCGTTGCAATGACATGCGCAGCCTGTAGCTACATGCTAAGCGGCAGCATTAGCTAGCATAACAACAACAGTTGAATGGATAATCCGGAGACGCGGAGCGAGGGCGTGTCGGTCTGACAGTCTGATAACTGCACAGGTCCTTCACTCAACTAAATACAGAGAAATGTCCCACAAAGCAACGTTACAGGACCGAACAAGAGTAACGTAGTAACTGTGACTGTCTTTGGCAACTTATATGAGGAAAACAAATACAGCAGCTGTACATGGAGCAGCGTATGTCCTCCCGCCTGTGGTCCCGACTCTACCTCACATTTCTGCTCCAAAAACAGCCTCTGTCACCGGCAAACAACTTCAACTCACCGAGTGTTTGTGATGAAAATAAATCACCGCGACCGTCAGCCCTCCCGACCGAGACTTCAGGGAACTTTCCCCCAGAAAACAGCCTCCATCCCCGCGAGTGACAGAGTCAGACAGCGTCCTGTTTACTGATGGAGATTATGTATAATTATTTAGTTTAGCGGGAAAAACTTAACAAACTTAAGTCACTTTCCAGGATGTTTGGTGGGTCAGGATCTCAATCACTACACATTATAACAGCATCCATATGATTATAAACTGTCCGCGAGTTTGGATTAACAGAGGGGACCACCTGGGGAAACAGGAGAGTGATAATACACACATAGCAGCCAATAAAATCTGTTGTTCAATATCTGACTGCTTGTATTGCCTCATGACTGATGAAAAATTTGCCTTGTTGTGTGCAGTAGAATTTTGATGCATCGCAATGCATCATAGAATTGAATTGAATCGAATCGTTACCTGGTGAATCGTAATCGAATCGTGAGGGCAGTGCCAATGCGCACCCCTAGTGTAAAGCACGCCGACACCGGACTCTAGAGCAGTGGAGACGCGTTCTCTGGAGTGACAAATCGTGCTTCTCCATCTTGCAATCTGATGGATGAGTCTGGGTTTGGCGGTTGCCAGGAGAACAGTACTTGTCTGACTGCATTGTGCCAAGTGTAAAGTTTGATGGAGGGGGGATTATGGTGTGGGGTTGTTTTTCAGGAGCTGGGCTTGTCCCGTTAGTTCCAGTGAAAGGAACTCTGAATCAGCGCCGCCCCTCCCTACACGCAGAACACGCACTGTGCGTATGGCCCCACGATCCATGCGGGGCCCCATTTTGCGCAAGGGCATTCTCTGCAAATGCGCAAAGGATGCGCATCGCTGCAGTGAGGCACGCGTAGTCAAGTCAGCCCAAGGCAGGAGAAAGAAAAAAGGGACGAGTAATCTGACACTGCACGCGTTGCCGCAATGATTGACAGCACGCAGCATCTGACCAATCAGCGGTCAGATGCGCCGACAGGCAGTTGGATGCAGGTGGAGAGATGGCCTCCAAACGGCAATATGAATCGGGAGCAAGCAAAAGAAAGAAAAGGTCAAAACAAGAGGAGGCTCGTGCTTCACTTGAAGGTGTGTATGTAGCTGAAATAAAAAGAAGAACTTTATGGCTTAAACACCCCAGCCTGCTAATCATGAGAAGAGAGAATAATTTTGTCTAGATGTGGACTGGAGATAAAATTTTCCAGCGGACGTGATCATCATTTATTGAATGTCGCGTTGCATATACGTTCACCTCTGTTGAAAAAGGAGTGGTTAATTGACCAGTTGGTGGTCGTTTGTTGGCTCAGGTTTATAGCCATCAAAAGTTTGGGGCTATTTTTCTGGAGGTAAAATGTATGTATGTATGTATATATATATATATATATATATTTATATATACACATAGCAACAGCAGTGCCGGAATATAGAAGTACAAAATAATATATATGCATATAATATACTAAAATAAGTATATAAAGATATTGAAATATTGAAATATCATCAAATCAAATCATAGTGAGTATCATTATTAATTGTAGTCGTATTTGCATTAATTGCATTTTAATCTTTGTCAGGCTAGTATTTACATTAATTTCATTGTGTAATTTACCATTAAGACCAAAACCAATTTTAATAATCTGCTTGTATGATGGATTTCTTGTCATAACAGGGTCAATGCTGAAGTTTGTCACTAAGGGTGACGCGGAGCCAGCACCTAGTACGTCACCAGGGCCATCAAACACCATGTCATCTGTAAAAGGCTTGTTCCATTTTTGAAAGAAGCTGTTCATTTGATTTGTTCCTACTAATAAAGGTTGTAAATAGGGATCCACCGATGCCACTTTTTTCAACCCGATACGATACCGATACTTAGATCTGAGTACCGATACCGAGTACCGATGCCGATACTACTACCACCAAAACAACCCCCAAAAAATTATTAGGCAAAATGCAATTAATTGGAAGACAGGTTTTATTTTCTTCTCTGCTTGTAACAACAAATGATGATGAATGAAAAATAAACATTTTCTGTGAAATTTTCTGAGAATTATTGCAGAGTTTCCACATTTTAATCAAACAAAATATCAATTAACTATTTTGCAATGTCTCCAGCTTTCAGATTGACACAGCATTGATGAACCTATTGCAGAGTGTCCATATTTGAATCAAACAAAATCTCAAACTTCAACACTCATAAACACAACAACATGCAGCGAGCCAAGAGCTTGTTCCTAAAACGGCACCGTCTCTTTAGTAGCTTGGTTTTGTGGCGTCGGATCTCGAACAAACCACGGTCCGCTGCACAGTTTGTTCAAAGGCTGTTGTGACTAAAGACAGCGGACCGACACATTTATCTGAGCCTCTCAAACAGACGCACGTATCAGAGTGGGAGAATTGTTGCTCACTCTGAGAAGACCGTGGCAGCCCACCCGGGCTATAAAGCAGCTAACATTAGCAGAATCATTTAATCATTGTGTCCCACATGAGAAGAAAGGGTCCCAGTGGACAGCTGTTACGGATGCAGTCACGTTGCATATCGTTAAAGATATAGGAAATAAACACCCTTAATTTGAAAATGAGTATAGTGGCTCTGAGCTAGCAGTATAGCGGCACAGCGCCACTATTCCACCGTCTGGGGAGAACACTGATTAGTATCGGTTCTTGGTATCGGCGAACTTTAACAAGTAAGAGTACGAGTATATTAGAACAGTATCGGCAGATTCCAGATACCAGTATTGGTATCGGTGCATCCCTAGTTGTAAACCTAAAAGGCATTTCGTGATACAGTCATTTTGTAATAGGGGGGCCTCAAAATAAAATTCTGCTTAGGGCCCCAATTTGGCCAGGGGCAGCCCTGCTCTGAATGCTTCAGCATACCAAGAGATGTTGCACAATTCCATGCTCCCAACTTTGTGGGAACAGTTTGGGGATGGCCCCTTCCTGTTCCAACATGACTGTGCACCAGTGCACAAAGCAAGGTCCATAAAGACATGGGTGAGAGAGTTTGCTGTGGGTGAACTTGACTGTCCTGCAGAGTCCTGACCTATACCCGATAGAACACCTTTGGGATGAATTAGAGTGGAGACTGAGAGCCAGGCCTTCCCGTCCAACATCAGTGTGTGACCTCACAAATGTGCTTCTGGAAGAATGGTCAAAAATTACCATAAACACACTCCTAAACCTTGTGGAAAGCCTTCTCAGAAGAGTTGAAGCTGTTATAGCTGCAAAGGGTAGACCAACGTCACATTAAACCCTATGGATTAAGAATGGGATGTCACTTAAATTCATATGTGAGTCAAGGCAGGTGAGCGAATACGTTTGGCAATATAGTGTATATCCCCCAACTTGCTCTGCACTGTGGAGTTGGGGAATGTAAACTAAACATGGATCCTCCACAGTAACATATCAATCTAAAACAAATGACAAAAAATTCCACTTCTTCATAGTCCCACTGTGGCGCACAGTGCTATCATCCCACTAGCCTGTGGCGGTTAAGAAAGCCTCCTATTGTGATATCACACTGATATTTGACAAAGTCACAGACACAGAGACACATCGTTCTGCACTGTATGTCTGTCATTAATATTCACTGGAGTGGCTGCTCTCTACTTCTACCTGATGCCCACCCTCTATACTTAAATCCTTTTTATTTCCATAGCAACACACATTAAAAAACATCCCAGTGCCCTTTGGGGAAAATGTGGACCCTTCAACTGACCCTTCACATAAACTCTCTCAGCCTCAGTCCCACACACATGCACACATACATTCAGTTAAACACACACTGGGGACTCCTGATGTATTTTTTTGTGAGGGCGTGTGTTATTACTAAGCGTGTGTGTGTGTGTTTGTGTGTGTGTGTGTGTGTGTTTGTGAGCATTCCTGCATTATTCATTAATCTTTTTGTTTTTATGGGTCCTCTCATCAGACCACCAGTCTACATGCATTACGATACGACTAAGACAGATTTGCACACACACACTACTCACACATGCACACTCAGCAGGTATACATCTGAACCCTTGGTTTCATTAGACAGTTCCTAATAGTTGTTGTGAAGGCACAGTAATTAATTGCCTCTGGTGCGAGCATATGCCTAAGGGTGCTATGTTTACCGCCTGCTGCCATTCACTTCACTATCAGCGATATACTGTAGGTGTTCGTTACTGATAAAACAGCAGCGTCCCAAGCCACAATCGTGAAACCTCAAACTCAGTTCCCTTTCGTGAGCTGCAGGTTAATGTTAAAGTTTTGTGCCACTTTAATTTATGGCTTCACATTAACATGAGATGTGTTTGTCAATATTTTATGCAAGTCTGGTATAATGTTAGTTAGCTCAGGTACACAGGTACAAGACCATCCAAAGCAAATGTAAGCCATTAGCAGCAAATTGGGTTACCAATTAACCTCACATGCTTCCATCCATCACCATTATTGCATTATTGCGTACCTGCATGGGACTCACTGGAAAAAAGTTTGCTTTATAATCCTCAAGGGCTGACTTCAGAAGGATTGAGTGGGGTAGTCATCTTGGACCTAGGACCTCGAGGGTCCAAGCAGAGTGTGTTATCAATCATGGAGCAATTATATTTATAAGTAATAAGCAGAGCCCAAATGTTACATTTGGCTATGACCTGTGGGAAAACTAATATCTCAGTGACAGATGGTTCCCTTCTCTCTTGTGCTGTGGCATACACAACTGCTCAAATTCAAGTTTAGAATGACTTCACATTAATGAGCAGCAATCAACACACCTGCTTATTGCAGACAATGTACATATACATAGGCACTGTTAGGCCAGGGTGTCTGATGCCACAGCCCTGAATGTTCCATGTATGGCCACTGATTCAAAAAAAAAAAAAAAAGGAAGTATAATAAAAACATAACCTTAGATCTATTCATTAGTGTGAATGCTCAGCATTCACACTAATGAATAGGTGTGCTAGAGTGCGTGACATCATCGCTTGAGTGGGGAGCCGTTCGCAAGAATGGGAGCCAAAACTGTCTTCGGCTTGATTTTGATCCCACACCTTTTGCTTGACATAGACAATATATGCATAGAAATGTAGGAAATCTTGTTGGCTTTCAGCTGATGGTCTCATTTCACATGTACGACTTACAGTTTTTGATGTGGAAGCCCTGGAGCGACATGAATTTCAAGTATCGTCCCATAAGCCGCAACGTTAATTTTGAGGCCAAATTCTTGGCCGAGAGCAGACGGCAGCTGATTTGTCTCTCGCTCCTGTGCCCTCATGTCTCACTGGACAGAAATAAAAGCGACATGAGCGCGTTCAGCCATGTCTCCTCTCACTCAGCATATAAATATTTTGACCATAACCATTACACTTTTTTCGAAAATCGCAGGAGTTTGGGAGGTGTTTTCCCATTCATTCTTATGAGGGCCAATTTGATCTTTGTCTCTATTTCTCCAGCGTGTGTATTGCGTCAGCTACGGTGCGTGACATCATCGCTACAGTGTGAGGCCTCTCAAACAATGGAAGACAAAATTGTCTTCAGCTTGATTTGGATCCCACATCTTTTAATTTACACAGACCAGTGGTGTAGAACTGATCCAGGAAAGGGCCACTGTGGTTGCAGGTTTTTATTCCAACCAAGCAAGAGCACACCTGATTTAGATCAGATGTGCTCTTGCTTGGGGTTTCTCCTGCTCCAGCGTATGTGCAGCCATTTTAAGCTCTTTCACCCTTAACTTTTGTACATTTTCATCCTTTTTTCACCTGTTTTGGCTTCTTCAGCCCTCTCACAGCTCTACAGCTTTTCATCCTTCTCCATCCTTTTCATGCTTTTTTCACCTTTTTAACTCTTTCGGCCTTTAACTTTTCAACTTTTTAGCCCTTTTTTTTACCATTTTAACCCCTTCCAGCCCTCTTACTCTATAGCTTTTGATCCTTTTTCACCTTTCGAAGCTTTGTCAGCCCTCTTACTTCATCCTTTTTAACCTTCTTAACCTTGTCCGGCCCTCTTAGTCTACAGCTTTTCATCCTTTTTTCACCTTTTTAAGCTTTTTCGGCCCTCTTACTCTACAACTTTTCATCCTTTTTTCACATTTTTAAGCTCCTCCAGCCTTTCACTTCTCACCTTTTTAGCCTTTTTTCACCATTTTAACCTCTTCCAGCCCTCTTACTTTACAGCTTTATTTCACCTTATTGAGCTCTTTCAAGCCTCTTTTTTACATGTTCATCATTTTTTCACCTGTTTTACCTTTTTCTGCCCTCTCACTCTACAGCTTTTCATCCTTTTTTTACCTTTTTAAGCTTTTTCGGCCCTCTTACTCTACAGCTTTTCATCCTTTTTTCACATTTTTAAGCTCCTCCAGCCTTTCACTTCTCACCTTTTTAGCCTTTTTTCACCATTTTAAACTCTTCCAGCCCTCTTACTTTACAGCTTTATTTCACCTTATTGAGCTCTTTCAAGCCTCTTTTTTACATGTTCATCATTTTTTCACCTGTTTTACCTTTTTCTGCCCTCTCACTCTACAGCTTTTAAACGTTTTTAAACTTGTTCGGCTCTCTTACTCTACAGCTATTTACCTTTTCATCTTTTCTTCACCTTTTTAAGCTCTTTCACCTTCTAACTTTTTTACATTTTCATCCTTTTTTCACCTGTTTTAGCTTTCTCGGCCGTGTCACTCTACAGCTTTCCATCCTCTTACATCCTTTTCATCCTTTTTTCACCCTTTTAAGCTCTTTCAGCCTTCACCTTTTGAAGTTTTTAGCCTTTTTTCACCATTTTAACCCCTTCCAGCCCTCTTACTCTACAGCTTTTCACCTTTTCAGCTTTTTGAAAAATAGTTTTACCTCTTCCAGCCCTCTTAATCTACAGCTTTTTAGCCTTTTCAGCTCTTTCAACTTTTCTGGCATTTCAGCTTTCAGCTTTTTCAGCTTTTCGGCAGTACATTCAGCAGATTTCGCTTCAGCATTCACACTGTATTTTCGCAGGAAATGCAATTTTTCTAGTTGAAAATAATATAGTGTTATTGATTAGATACAAGTATTATTTGGGTTCACTTTGTGTCATTCAAGCAGCAGATCTACTTCACACTACTGGGCACACAGAGTGTGCAAGACAGGAAGAAAGTGGAGAAGAGAAAGCACCAAGGGTTTTCATTCTTGGCATCTTGTGGCAGCTAGCTATCTAATTCAAGACTTGAAGGCTATGGAAATAAGAAGCTTCAAAAAGGAAGAACATTGAAGGAAAAGAGGCACAGGTGAAGTACAAGGAGGTGCAGGAACAGTTGACTCCTGTTGTGGTAGCAGCAGATGAGTCAGGATGTGAGAGCACCTCTGTCTCCTCAAGCTCAGGTTGATGAAGTAGGATAAGATAACATTTTAAATGCTGTACTCGTAACAGAGTATTTTTACTATTTTTACTGTCACTATTTAAATGTGTCAGAGCACAGTATCTTATACAGAGATTATATTTATTTTACTTGAAGAACATGCGCAAACATGGCAATTCCAAATGGTCACAAGGTGCTTGCTTCCAACCAGCGAACCAACTAACTGAAAGCTGAAAATACCACTTTCAAAAGTATCTGGAGAAACTTGATAAGTTTGTGCCAAATAAACATGAATTAAGTGATTCCTCCCATTAGTTAGTCATTTGCACAGCACTCCTTTATCATTCCTTGGTTGCATAACAGAATTTGTTGAGAAATGCAGTCTCAGTACATTGTCCTTACTTTCCCCAAGGAGATTAAAACTTTTTTTGAATGTATTTATTTATTTATTTTTATTTATTTTTCTATCTTGTGTTATAATAGATCTGAAGTAATGTGCCACCTTAATTCATAGGAGGGTGCAGCACTATCCCACACTGTATTCAGCATGTGCTTGTAGGCAAACATTTTATGTTTTAGAGACCTGAGTGCAATCTATGATCAAAAGTATAGCTGTGTTTGCAGAAAACCCTGTATCAACAAACTGTTGACTTTTAAGAAGCTGGGAAAATCTTGATGAAATTGCATTTTTGACATAATCTGGGTGTTGATCCATCTAGGGTTGATAAATTATTCTAGACATATGTTTTGTTATATTTGTAGAAAATCTCTTAACATCCAGACAGCAATCAATTAATGAATACTTTAACAAAACAAAAAAAACATTGTGTAACTGTGGCTGTAGCAGGCCTGTGAGTATAAGGTAGTTTATTCGTCATTATACAATACAGGGTCTCAAATGCAAAGAATAATTTTTAAAAATTAATCCAAATATATGTAGCAGAACTACTTTCATTGTGGTATTGATACTTTTACTTAGTAAAGGATCTGTGTACTTCATCCATCACTGTCTATATTGATGTCTAAACATATCTCTCTGTACCTGACTTTATATTGAAATGCTAAACCATAAATGCACATTGGCATTAGACCCTTAATGAAATAATGAAGGTAAGAAAGTAAAGTGTATTAAATCTAGCTAGATAGCTTCTTACATTATCCAACAGGATTTTGTGCACTGTGCTTGAACACGGGACAGCAACTGACGCAGGCAGATGAGACATTCACATAACATAGGGTTAAGAAATGGTGTGGTCCACTTTAGGGGTATCTGAAATTGTATTCAAAGATTCTTCGTCTGTTGGTCAGAATTGTACCTGTAAAAGACAAACGTAAAACAGAGTGTATGTTAGTGAAATATAAGTACTAATCTTGAGTAAGCAATATTATGTGACAGGGACAAGTAACAATAATATCAGCAATATTGACCTGAGTAAATTGGAAAACTTTGATATTGCTTGCTGATGCTGCTCATTCTCCCCGATTCCATATGAGATTCCAGCTCGAACATGTGTGGTTGTAATAATAATAATAATAATAATAATAATAATGCATTTTATTTATAGGCGCCTTTCAGGACTCTCAAGGTCACCTTACAAAAAGAATTACAGAACAACAACAGTAATGAAAATAATTAAAACAATTAGAATACAAATAGTAAAACACTTCAATACAAAATGATAAGAGAAGACAAAACAGCAACAATAAAATCAGATATATTATGAGGGGAAGGCCAGTCTGAACAGGTGTGTTTTGAGATATGACTTGAAGGTTGACAGTGTTGATACAGACTGGATGTCCTGAGGGGGTGTGTCCCAGAGCCAAGGGGCAGAGCAGCTAAAAGATCTTAGTCCCATTGTGGATAAATGTGCAGAAGGGGTGAAGAGGAGCGAAGCAGAGGAGGTCCTAAGTGTACGGGAAGGTATGTATGTTTGAAGGAGTTCGGTGAAGTATGGAGGTGCAAGGTTATGGAGGGCCTTAAATGTGAGAAGGAGAATCTTATAGTCAATGCGAAGGACCGGAAGCCAGTGAAGCTGTTTGAGGACAGGAGTGATGTGCTGTGTAGATGGCGTTCTGGAAATGACATGTGCAGCCGAATTTTGGACCAATTGGAGTTTATTGAGGGATTTCTGTGGTAGACCATGTAGAAGAGCATTGCAGTAATCAAGGCGGGATGTAACAAGGGCGTTAACCAGTATGTAAGTGCTATTAAGGGAGAGTGATGGACGAAGGCGATTGATATTGCGAAGATGAAAGTATGCAGACCGGGTGATGTTATTAATATGGGCAGTGAAGGAGAGGGTGCTGTCCAGGATGACACCCAGACTCTTGACCTGAGGGGAGGGATAAACAGCAGTGTTGTCAATGTGAAGTGAGAAACTAGTGCTAGATTTGGACAGTGTGGATTTTGTGCCAACCAAAAGGAATTCTGTTTTATTTCCGTTGAGTTTGAGAAAATTGTGCGAAAACCAGGTTTTGACATCTTGCAGACAGTCAAGGAGGGAGGGTGGAGGAAGTGAAGAACCGGGTTTGCAGGGGAGATAGAGCTGGGTGTCGTCTGCATAGCAATGAAAATTGAGTCCATGATTCCTGTAGATATTACCGAGAGGGAGGAGGTAGATGATGAAAAGAAGAGGACCCAGGACAGAACCCTGCGGCACACCACTATTGACTGGGGAAGGATGGGATTTGTAGTTCTTCAGCTGTACTAATTGTGTGCGACCAGAGAGGTAGGAGGTGAACCAGGAGAGAGTGGTGTGATCTAGTCCAATGGAGATTAGGCGGTTAAAGAGGATGCTATGGGAGTTTGTGTCAAAAGCTGCAGTAAGGTCAAGGAGGATGAATATGGTGAGATGTCCGGAATCCGCTGCCATGAGAAGGTTGTTGGTGATCTTTGCCAGAGCTGTTTCGGTGCTGTGATGAGGACGGAAACCAGATTGAAACTGTTCATAGAGGGTATTGTGAGTGAGATGATTATGGACCTGTGCAGCAACCACTTTTTCCAGGATTTTGGACAGAAACGGAAGGTTTGAAATTGGTCAGAAATTGTTGAGATCAATGGGGTCCAAGCCAGGTTTTTTGAGTATTGGCGTGATTATTGCTGATTTGAGGGGGGCTAGAATTGAGCCAGAGGAGAGGGAGGAGTGTATGATGTCGGTAATAAATGGGAAAAGAGAAGGGAGATGGAGTTTAACAAGATTTGTAGGTATAGGGTCGAGACTACAGGCGGAGGAATTAAGTTTCTGAATGATGGTGGATATTTCAGCGGTGGTTGGGAGAACAAAATTAGAGAGAGGGGATATAAGAGGTGGAGCAGGAAAATGCAGTATTTACAGTTATTCCTCTTGCATGGGGGAGGTAGTTGATGATGCATATTAACAATTTTGCTGGTGAAGATGTCCATAAAATTATTGCAAAGGGTAGCAGAGTGCATTTGGGAGGCAAGAGTGTCAGGGGGCCGTAATATATTGTTGAGTGTGGTGAACAGAGTGCGTGTGTTTCCTTGAGCAGTCCCGCTGACAGTGGCGTAGTATTCTATTTTGGCCTTGGCTATGGCATCTTTATATTTCAGTAGGTGGTTGTGATACATGTTATGTGAATAGTGAGACCGTTTTTTCTTGAGAGGCGTTTCAGTCGGCGTCCTTCAGTTTTGAGTCCATGGAGTTCTGGGGTGTACCAGGGGGCAGAGCGTGTGAAGGTGACAGACCATGTTTTCAATGGTGCCAGTGTGTCCAGGAGGTTGTTGAGTCCGTAGTTATAGTGAGATACCAGATCCTCGGGTGTGGTTTAGTGGTCAGTGCTAGGGAGAGAATTTATTGCGGCTGAGAGAGTTGATGGATTGATGTTCTTGATGTTTCTGAATGTAATGTGACGGGATGCTTTCATTTTGGATAAGGGTAAGTTAACAGTAAAAGATATAAGCTTGTGATCTGACAAGGGAATATGTGATATAGTGTATTTGAGTGGTGATACGCCAGTGCAACAGATGAGATCCAGAATATGTCCTCTTAAGTGGGTGGGAGTGTTAATAAACTGATGGATACCAAAACTGTCCAGGCAAGATGTGAATTCTTTTGTAAGAGAGCTGTCTATGTTGTCCATGTGAATATTGAAGTCCCCTAGAAGTATTATGATGGGTGCCAGAGAGCATAAAATGGAAACAAAGTTTGAGAATTCATTTATAAAACCAGAGTTGTGAAGTTATTGATTTAAAAACAGTAATTGTGGGGAGATTTACAGTAGAAATACAGCAAACACTGTCCAATCACCACAGTGTGGCTGCTGAATATCCCCTGGCTAGTACGAAACAAGAAGGACAAACACAATTGCGTTCAAACCAGAAGGGTGAATTTTTGGTTAGGGTGGACTGCCACACATTTCTCACTATTATTAACAATGATCTTTGTCAAAAATCTTTGTCAAAAGTCCCACCCTTTCTTGTTGACAAAATTCTAATGTGATTTCTAATTAATGTTGTTGTGGTTTTGGAATTTGCAATCATGCTTTCCAACTTGCTGTTGTGTTTTCTGTCTTGTTGTTGTGTTTTCTGTCTTGCTGTTACCCTGAAGGGCAAGCGACAATAACAAAAAGAAAAACACAAAAACACAATAACAAAAAGAAAATGACCAGGACATGCTGGAGGTCCTGGCTCAAGGGAGCCAACAAGACCACATCATCTGCGAAAAGCAAAGATGAGATCCAGTGGCTCCCGAACCAGATCCCCTCCGGCCCGTGGCTGCGCCTAGAAATTCTGTCCATAAAAATAATGAACAGAACCGGTGACAGAGGGCAGCCCTGCCGGAGTCCAACATGCACTGGGAACAGGTCTGACTTACTGCTGTAGGAACTTGCCCTCGTCGCTTATGCCACAACAAGGAGATGCGATCTGCATGTCTGTGTCTAATTCACCTATCACCTAATTCTCTGACTTCTTCATGACCTGGCCCATTTGTCCCCTTCTCCCTGCACACTGCTAGTTACAGGACACCATGTGATATAACAATAAACATTGTTGCTCGCGGGAAGAGGCTGCTTTCACAAGTGGAACCAACAGACTCCCTTCAATTATATATTATATTATAAACTGTGGTTACAAACAAAAGCATATCTGTTGGACTTAATATTCTTTCACCCAACTTCCTGTCTGAGAACAAGAGCCTTGTGTAAGGATACCCACCATCATCCGGATTGTCCCATGCTACCGTGAAATCAACAGTCATAAAAGAGAACCATAAACATTTCCATACTAACAAGAGAAGTGGAGAGAATCCTGATGATTTTCCTAATCCAGAAAAGATGCCAAGAATTATCATTATCCTTTCTTTAACAATATATTCTTCCACAGCAGGACCAGATCTTTGATATGTTTCTTATTTTCTAGATGTGATCCTAACTATATAACCCCAATTGTTAATTTTTAATGTCTGAGTATCTGATGTAGCCACAGTGCCACCTCCTGATAAGTTTTGGTATAGTTCCCAGAGGACTTTCTTAAGTAATGTAATCCACAATTAATGTTTATCTATACTGTCTTTCACCTCCAACATATGTTTCAAAGTATAAGTCAGCACTATGTGAAACGGATTCGAGCCATCAATGCTGGCGGAGGTTATGTATCTGTGTGTTGCATGTATTATAACTGATAATTCCTTTTCCCTATTAGGCAATTACGTTTATTTCCTTTTGATCATGTAACCAAATGTTTTATGTGAAAACTCATGGTGGATTTAGGTAAACAGTCAGATGTCAGCATTGTCAGATGACACGACCACAAAGTTGATCATTGACCTCCGGCCTAGGGTGTCCTGGTGCCACGTGCACATATGGACACCCTTATGCTTGAACAAGGTGTTTGTTATGGACAAACTGTGACTAGCACAGAAGTCCAGTAACAAAACACCCTCGGGTTCAGATCAGGGAGGCCGTTCCTCCCAATCACACCCCTCCAGGTAACACTGTCGCTGCCCACGTGAGCGTTGAAGTCCCCCAGTAAAACAACGGAGTCCTCGGTTGGAGCACTCTCCAGTACCCCTCCCAGGGACTCCAAGAAGGCCGGGTACTCTACACTGCTGTTCGGCCCATAAGCCGAGACAACAGTGAGAGACCTATCCCCGACCCAGAGGCGCAGGAATGCGACCCTCTCGTTCACTGGGGTAAACTCCAACACATGGCGGCTAAGCTGGGGAGCTATAAGCAAGCCCACACCAGCTCGCCGCCTCTCACCGCGGGCAACTCCAGAGTAGAAGAGAGTCCAGCCTCTCTCATGGAGTTGGGTTCCAGAGCCCAGACTGTGCGTGGAGGTGAGCCCGACTATTTCTAGCCGGTACCGCTCAACCTCCCGCACCAGCTCAGGCTCTTTCCCCCCCAGCGAGGGAACTTAATAACTACAACCAAATTTACCATAACAGCTAGTAATGGTTGAAGGATTTGGGAGTTCTTGACAGTGTAGAGGTTGGCAACATTCACTCTTGTACAATATTGCACGGACAGCAAGAAGGTTCAAAGTCTTTTATTTAACACAAAGATGGAAACACACAATCTAACTAACATGTACTATATACAAGTGTGTGTGTGTGTGTGTGTGTGTGTGTGTGTGTGTGTG
>CAEMYA010000468.1:374890-387946 GCA_903131615.1 Diplodus sargus | reverse complement strand
TTTCGTTTTCTTATTTTTGGTTTTATTTTGAGAAACGAATGAACGAATGATACACAGATTGGTTTGCCTTTTCTTTTCCCTAATTTCCTTTTGGACCAGCTTTTTCATCTGTTTTGGCCTTATTTGCCTATTTTGCTCATTTTTTATGGTTTTGATTAGTTTTCTTGGTCCAGATTAATTAGGTTTGCTTAACTTGAATACATTTCTGTTGTCTTTGAGTGTGTATGTTGACATTGTTTATCAATTAGGTTGTTGGGTTTTTTGTGCCTGTGCCCTTTATTAAATTTGGTTTTCATATCATGGGGTGCAAGCCCCCAGGTGGCATTGTTGGTCCCTAAGTTCTTTCCCTCAGTTATCTTTACTTCCCCCCTTATTTACATTTAATAACTTTGCTCCTTGCCACAAGTAGTTCAAGATTCATATACTGCTGGACTTAGTACTTCCTAGACTACCTGCATGCATAATATGAAGTACTTTTACTGTGTACTTTTCGAGTAATCCTGTGTCAAAATCCTTAAAGTGAAACTCTTGCCAAAAAGCAACCCAGGCTTTATTTGTGAATGTATATGAGTCAAACATTTGTGTAAAGCATAATTATAACGAAAGAGGCACTTTTGAGATTTACCTTTGTTTTATTCTCAGGCAATCTAATTTTCAATGGAGTGCAGGAAGCACTGTTATGCTAGGATCAAAATTGCTATTTATAAAACACTAAAAAGGCTTTAACAGAGGGCAAGATTAGGACAAGATTAAGGATATTTCACACAAATTTGATGTGGAATAAAAAACGTATTTTCCATAAGTAGTTCAAGATTCAGATACTGCTGGACTTAGTACTTCCTAGACTACCTGCATGTATAATATGAAGTACTTTTACTGTGTACTTTTCTAGTAATCCTGTGTCAAAATCCTTAACAGATTGCAAGATCAAGGATATTTCACCTAACTTTGATATGGAATAAAAAACGTATTTTCCATATGTATCCTGTGTCAAAATGAGGACACAGTTCACAGTTTCCTTTCCAGATTGCCTCTCTGTATGATTTATTTAATATCATGTATCATAACAGTCACATAAGCACAATGGATATCATTTGACCTCATCTGTGTTCTCATTCCCCTACTATACCTGCTTTCTCCCATCCCTAGGACCTGTGACACCGGCATGGACGGCAAGTCATTAAAAATTTACACTGCACTTCTATCATGTTGTGAAATCATTATTAATAAAAGCTAATGATTTCATAGTGATAGATTTACAAGATTATTTAAAAGTGTATGTTATTAGTGGTGTATTATGAATGTATAATCATTAAAAATCCTCCCTCTCAGCCCCATGTGGGGGGTTAGTGTATGTCTTTTTTGGCTTTTTTCTCAAGCTTTGGTGAGGACCAAAGCTTAAATTTTAGGGTTCTGCACAAAAACCTGATGTTGCACCTGGAAACTGGTTGAGCTACTCTCCCAGTTTGGGGGGCACAGCTCCCAATGCTCCTATAACCGCCTGGACTTTTTTGGTCTTCACCTTCTACATCTGTTCAAGTTGTTCCTTCAACTCCTGGTACTTCCTGGTCTTTTTGTGCTCCGTCTTCCTGATGTTACTGTCAGCTAGAATTGGCGCATCTATCTCAACTGCTCTCTTCTGCTCCAAGTCAACCACAGTCAACGTCTGCTGGCTGATGGTCAGCTCACTTCTCAACAGTGTTGGGAGTAACGGCGTTTAAGTATAACGCCGTTAGTAACAGCGTTATTTTTTCAGTAACGGAGTAATCTATGAATTACTTTTCCCGTTGTTACAACGCCGTTACCGTTACCGACTATATAATGTGGCGCGTTACAAATTGAAGTTTCTCATTGAAGCTGTTGTCATCCGACTCGGCTCTCAGCCACCGGAGCAGCAGGGCTGCTTTATTTTTCTCCGGTGAGGCAGGTGGGAGGGGCGGGACAACCGCAGAGGTGATTATTGGCTCTCTAAGGTAGAGTGAGAGTTCGTAAGCCAATCAGAGGCTGTGTTCGGTTTACACACAAACCACACAGCCTCGCACACACAAACTAGCAGAGGTGAACTGCAGAAATGGCGAGTCCAGAGGGAAAGTTTACATTTTCCAAGTGGAAGTACAGACACTACTTTAACCTCCTTTGTCCACGTCCGTTTTAAGCAACTCTAATATAATGAAGCATCTCTCAACTGCACGCGCTTCTACAACACTGGTGACCAAGAACTCCGTTGTTGACACTGTTGATGATGATAGCAGGTGTGGCTAATGTGAGCTCCGCTAACACAGAAGGACACGGAGCCATCAAAGCAGCTAAAGCTGGATGTTTCTGCTCCAGCTTCACTAAAACTTGTGACGCAGACTGAACTGAATGCAATGATAGGCAGGTATGTTGTTGAGAATATGCTCGTGTTATCAACAGCTGACCCAGACTCCTTCATTGGCTAAATACCAGGGAGAGCAGGTGCCGGTCCGCCATGCAGAAAGACATTTTCTAAATACATAGATGCAGAGTACATTAAAATCAGAGACGTTCTACTATTGTAGAGACAGATCACTCTGATCATTTTGAATGGGGAAATCTGCGACGCCAAAGATGGCGCATATCCCGCCCCTTTCACCAACAGTCAATCAGCTGCGTTGTCACAGCCGAACCGGGAAAATTATAGCCCAATCATGTTGTTTCACCAGCGCATGCGCACAAGTAGTTTTTACGACAGAGACCAAAAGCATTTAGTGCTTTCAAATCTTTATCTAATTTATAGAGTGAATGATAAGAAATGATATCTTAGACATTAGCTGGTCCATACATCAATGGTCAGGTAGAGTAGGGTCAGAGCACAGCAGCCGGCACAGATTCAGCCGTACGATGGACGTCGGTGTCGTAAATCCGCGCGCATGTGCAGTGGAGTTCTCCCTGTAGGAAAAGAGTGTTTTAAACATAATTTCTACGGTAAAGTCAATGTTTTTTGGTTTTTATGTGTATCTTATTTCACTGGCGAGCATGTCTGTATGTTTCTTCCGTCCTGCTATCATGTTAAAGGGTGTATTTGACCATGCCTCCATTCATTTAGATAGGGGTCTGGTCTCTTTGGGCTTTTCGAGGCGTCGCCAAGATGGCCGCCGAGTGGCATGACTTGCCTAGAAGGACTTAAAATCAATGCCGAGCTCAAAAGGGGAAGAAAAGAAAGTAACGCAAGAGTTACTTTTCCTGGTAACTAATTACTTTTATATTGGAGTAATTCTGTTACTAACTGAGTTACTTTTTGGGAGAAGTAACTAGTAACTATAACTATTTACTATTTAAAAGTAACGTGACCAACACTGATTCTCAAGTTGTATCCATGGCCTTATATGCTTGAGGTGTTGTTATGACTGGAAAAAGACCTACTCATGAATCCAAGTTTCAATTTTGCACAGTGTTGGAGGAAATACTCAGATGTTTTACTTAACAAAAAGGGAGCAATGCCACAGTCTAATAATACGTGGTTACAAGTAAATTTCTACTTCAAGTTTGGGCGAAAAGCCTTATTCTTGTTTTCTGTTAAGGATTTTGACAGAGGATTACTTGAAAAGTACACAGTAAAAGTACTTCATATTATTCATGCAAATAGTCTAGGAAGTACTAAGTTAGGTAGTATATGAATCTTGGACTACATATGGAAAATACGTTTTTTATTCCACATCAAAGTTGGGCGAAATATCCTTATTCTTTTCCCTGTTAAGAATTTTGACAGAGGATTACTAAAAAAGTGCACAGTGAAAGTACTTAAAACTAGTTATACAAGTAGTCTAGGAAGTACTAAGTTCAGCAGTATATGAATCATGGACTTCTTATGGAAAATAAATTTTTTATTCCACATCAGAGTTTTGTGAAATATCCTTAATCTTGTTCTCAGTTAAGGATTTTGACACAGGATTACTCGAAAAGTACACAGTAAAAGTACCTCACATATGCATGCAGTTGGTCTAGGAAGTACTAAGTCCAGCAGTATATGAATCTTGAGCTACAATTTACAAAAAAACATTTTTTTTTTCTCACTTCGCCCCTACTTTGAAATCCATGAGCATACCCTCATGATATACCTGGTGTGGCGTAAAGCAGTCCTTCCCACCTGTTAAAAAGACGGATGTGCTTTTGTACAATCAGCATTGATCCGTGTCATAGAAGGTACCTACCTTTTCCGGTAGAAGTTCATGTCGTTGTGTTTTTCTTAATGTAGTTGTGTTTTTGTTAATATGATTGTGTTTTTGTTAATGTGGTTGTGTCTCTGTTAATGTGATTGTGTTTTTGTTAATGTGGTTGTGTTTTCGTTTTTGTGGTTGTGTTTTTGTTTTGTGATCGTGTTTTTGTTAATGTCGTTGTGTTTGTGTTAATGTTGTTGTGTTTTTCTTTTTGTGGTTGTGTTTTTGTTAATGTTGTTGTGTTTTTCTTTTTGTCATTGTCGTTTGCACTTCAGGGTAGAGTTGTTCCGATTCCGATACTAGTGTCGGAAATCCCTCCTATACTACCGAAAATTCTGGCATCGGTATGGGCGAGTACTGGACTCCAGGCACCGATCCGATACCACGTAATTTATTAGAAATAGGAATCTATTTACCGGCTATGAGTGTCGGCATCCACCAGAGGGCACTCTGCAATAGGTCGAGTATATGCCACCTGACTGACGAACAGGACGGCCAGTCTGAGATCTCGTCTTGTACGTGTCACGGGTCGGAGGTCACAGGTCACGGGTCATCATACATGCACAAACGCGCTAGTTATTCAAAACACAAGCGAGCTAAGTGTTGTGCATAAACAGGACGCTGGACAAGAAGTTTATGCGCGCAACTCTGTTTACTTTCGATTTTCTGAAACTTAACTATTTCAGACAAAAACAGCTGGATACTGAACATGCAGCAAGGCGTTACCAAACGAGCACAGATTAATTCCACAGACATTTGGAGCTCTGACGTGTGCCCCATGTCTTTGCTAGGTTTAACATCACACTGGGTGATTTCTAAGTAATTTAAATGCCTTTTTTATTTTACAGTATTGTGGCTGCACTTTAATTAAAAAATGGTATCAGAACATCTCTACTTCAGGGCCACCGTATGCTGTTGTGTTTTCTGTCTTGCTGTTGTGTTTTTTGAATTGTAGTGTTTTTTACATCGATGTTATATTTGCTGTTGTGATTTGCACCCATCGGCCAACCGTACCTCTTTTGGAGGTCGAAGTCTTAATCAGGGCAATCAGACCCCCCAATCACCCCCATAATTCAAACCATGCATTCAGATATGCATATGAAGAACAAGCGATTCACAAATTCTAACAGACGGTGAGATGATATTCTACTTTTTTTCATTTAAAGGCCATAAATGTAATGAAATGCCACAATAAACAGCCTTCAAAGGATACATAGTATTTGCTTATAATACATTTAAAACATAGGGCCCTGCACACAATCCAGTTAAATGTATGTACTATTTAAAACTAGTGCTGGTAACACTGAAATGTATAGTCACAAGGGGAATCTCATACTAGAAGCATAATATAGATGCAATTCAAATCTATTTATTATTCTAGTTTCCATAAGAGAAATAGGCACTTGTGGTTTGAATGTAGATTAGTTTATAAGACTAAAAGGGCTTTTCAAAGTTGTGCTCATGGAAGTCAGAGCTATAACTGTGACAAGCCTGTATTTATACTTTGCTCAAATCATTGATGAGTCATTGATGTTAAAGCAGCAGCAAAACAGCAGCAGCACAACATTGGACATGCACATATAAACATTATTGCACCTAAAATAGTATTCTGCATCTGAGACCTCTTTATAGGTCTGCACTAGTTACTATCTTTTGTTTCAGAAAGCAAGACATTTTTTCCGAGTATTCTGGCATCTCGAGCACTGTCACCGTGAAGAACAAAAAAAAAAAAAAAAAAAACATCTAGGGCTCCCTCTCCTACTTTGTCTTTCATTTGTTTGTTTCCAGTCCAACCCCTCTGAAAGTTGCATTACAATGGACATTACTCATCATGGACATATTAACTTGCTGGAACTAGTTTATTGTGTGATAGCAGCACAGTGGATGCCCAATTTTCTTCTTGTCGTTGATTTTATAAATTAAGTTCAGTTGTTCTAAATGGCCTGGTTGTAATGTTTGAATAAATGAAAAGAGTACACATTCCCTTAATCACAAACAAATCAACAGGATATTGTGTTAAAGTAATTGTATTTCTTAGGCTGCATGAGTTAAACATGCTGCCTCTTGGCTAAACATTCTGTTATTGTGTCAAACCCCATTTATAACAAGCAATGTTAGGATTCTTATTTAAAATGCAATTTATGTTCTGTCTGGATAAGGTTCAAATGGCCACCCTGGAGTCAGGATTTCATACTAAGATTACACATGATGGATACTGCTGCATACAGATTTTACGAAGATGACAAGTGACAGAGAGGAAGAGAGCATGAGGTGGAAATAGAACATAAAGATAAATAACCTCTATTCTTAACCGGAGACGGGAAAGACAAATAATAATAAATTGCTTGTTGATTGATTTAATGTGATTTTATGATCTTGTGTGTCTCGATGATTTATCATTTTTCAATTTGCCCCCATGTTCTTCGGCAAACAGATGCTCAAATATTTCATGCTGATAAAGCTCATTTAAATTTGAGAAGCAGAGACGGAGTGAAGCCAAGGGTTATCCGACATCTGCAGCGTCTCTCATTTTTAAACAAACACAGATCAACAGATCAGCCAGATGAAACAAACGTGAAACAGATTCAGTCACTGCCTGTGTGTGTGTGTGTGTGTGTGTGTGTGTGCGTGTGCATTTCTGTATCCACTTATCTTGCTTACGTGCAAACCAACTCTAAGCACTTTCTGCTGAATCCCCATTTTCCTTTAATCTTCAGTCACAGTTTATGCTGAGATGAAGCATAATGCACATCAATCAGAAACACACACACACACCAATGCATATATCAAAGATAAAATTAATGATATTAAACAGAATCATAAATATGTAGATTATGTTCTTACACGTTGCAGTCTGGAAACAAATACACTCCATGTTTGCAATCACAACAAAACACATTTTGACGCCAGAACAAACTCTGAGACAGAAATCAAATCATATATTTTTGAGGACTACTTGAGGTAGAGCAGAATTTCTGCTTCATGTCCAGTGAAGTACATTCCTGCAGGATTAAATGTGTGTATTACTGAATATTTGTTATGTCTGTGTTATTTTTTTCTCCAAAACTAGAGTTTGTAAAACATCCTGTTCTCAATGTACCTTAAATGTAAAATATCTCTTGTGAGCTGGTACCCGAGTTTGCATAAAACAGCATTCCTGTGAATTATTCTCACACTATTACAGACATGGCAGATTTATTTAGGGATACTACTACCTTGCTTTGAATAGAGAAGACGAAACCTTACTTACTAGAAATCAGAGTATCGTACAAATGCTTGAAGATGTTCCCCCTGTGCACTGCATGGTGATGCTGGAGCCGTTTGACTGGAGTGTATTTATACTTTCTTATCCTCTCTCTCTCTCTCTCTCTCTCTCTCTCTCTCTCACATACATACATACACACACACACACACACACACACACACATAATATGCCTGCCTTTACAAGGACACAGCTCAGAGCAGTCTCCACTGTAAAATCCCAGTGAGCTCTTACAATACCTTGAAATGGGCTTCATAATTTAAGGTTGTGGGCTTTTTAAACTGAGCTGGGTCCAAAAAATGTGGTAATGGAGCAGAGCTCATAAAATCTACCAGCTCCAACACAACAGAGGATATTAAAACAGTTATTGCTGTTCGTCTTGGATGTTGTACTCTCTCATATTTAAGGGAATCCTTGAACAAATGGAAGACTGCTTATGTCACAAGACTGCAAGATGCTTGGTGAATGATGAAAAGTCACAGTGTGTGTGAAGAAGGGCTCCCTTCTCAGTTTTAATGTAGAAGGGAGTTAAGAAATTTGCACAGCCATACTATTTTGTCTTGGAAGAAGTTTTTTTTGTGTGTGAATGTGTTGTTCTGAAAAGTCTGTCAACAAAATCTGAGGTAATTGACAAATCACAAGCAGAGCGAGACCTTTTACACCCACTGAAAACTTCCCCGGAACTGAGATACAAGTCAACATTTTAACAATATACATTAAAGGTTAGTGAGAAAAAGAAATTCCTTTTTTATTAATCTCCTGTCTTACATTCATCTACAGAAAATATATCCTTTCATTTCAATCAGTAGAGCTGTTTTCACAGACTGATTAATGTCGTTTTACCATGCTAGTCACACACTGCTGCGACCAGAGGGATATTCATACCCTTCAAGTATTTTCTTCTCCATTTTAAACAAGTAACTCCAGTTTGTCTATCAGGCTCAGAGCACTGCCAAAACACAAATACTGTGCCTGAGCGCATCCTGTGTCGACAATGGTGGAGGACCGAAGCAGCTGCTTGCTGATGGACCGCTTTCACTGCATGTGCATGTGAAGACATTATGTCATGGTAGAAAGAACTAGCTAGCTTGTACAGCAATCTAAGCTTTTGTCTCTTTTGGCATTCACTAGTATGTTTCTGACGAACAAACAAGTTGGGACTTTTATGGAGACATCACAACTTTTGTCCTTTACTCAGAACTGGCTTGACTTCTTAAAGCAACATAAGAAGGTTCAAGTTTGGTGCAAAGTTCTTATCAGCTTTTACAGAGGAGCAATAGAACAGCATCCTGACACAAATAAATTAACCCTGAACCTTGATCCTTAACTGTTTACCTCAATGCACCTAAGGTGAAAGGGATGGGGGGGTAATACTACTGCATTAGTTTTACGTAGCATCATTTCCTAACTAATACTGCATTTGTACAACATTGGCAGAATGTAAAGATTTCTCTCATTTCAATTTGAAATCATTGATAAAAAATAAAGATATGTTAGATATGTGTAGAGGTTTGTTCATGAGTGATACCAGATTCAGTGTATTGATCATTTGGTATTCTGATGAATGTCCTTTATAAGTGTAAGTTAGTAGGCATAAGAGCACTTTTAGTTCCCTCATTACCAAATGTTTGTTTGGTTAGATGCTTGACATAAGGTATGTGGTTAACACAAGAGAAATTTTCACATTTTGCTCAATGACATAATATATGTCATTAAATACCCCACTCATTAAATATAAAGCATATATGTAGTTACTAACAAGAGACTAAGTGAGATTACAGAGGTTGTCGGATAGATTAAAGCCCCCCTCCAGTGTATTTTGGTATTTCTATGATATGAGCAGATGAGTGTCCACCAAATATTTCTTGACATACAAATGCATTTTGTACTCAAAGTCACAACATTTAAGCTGTTGCTAATATGAATAATGAGGTATGACGATCTGGGAGTCATGCGTCATCCTCCAAGCTTGGCTTATATATTCTCATGGCTCGTTTAAGAAATAGGTCAATGCGTACTGTGTGGCTGGTAGGGTGAGAAAAAGCGAGAGAGCTATGTGCTCATAGCAGACCGGTGTTACCCACCGCTACTTCTGTCAGTTCATTTACTCATCAAGAGTGGTGTTCATCTGTGAAGATTATTTTGTTGAACAAAACATTTAAGTATCATATACTTGTGCATGTCACAGAATTTAGTTTCTGTAGTAATTCAATAGCCAAATAAAAAATCCTATTGGCTTTTTGACGAGGAAAGAAGGCTGATATTAACTTCTACGTAACTCTACAGATCTCGGTCATGTCTGCTGCACTGTGTATTGGATTTTATTTTGATGGCACTATGAAAGGTGGTTGCTTCACAGCTATTTTAACACAGGCATGGTGGCACTTGGTGTTTCTGCCATATATTGAGGCATCATTGTAGGAAAGATCAGGTGTTACTGATTACATTTACACTACATTTATTCCATTGAATATCCCCCATTCCCCATATTTTCAGTTTAGAAACTGGATGGCTGATTATGCCAGTTGCCCAACTTGCCACCTGTCCCTATGATCTTGACAACATGACATAAATGTGGCCCAACATTACTCAAATTAATTGAGTAATGTAGGGCTGTAGCTTAGCGGGTAGAGCAGGTTGGCTAGCGATTGGAAGGTCGCTGGTTCAAATTCTGGCTCCGGGCTGAGCTGAGCTGTATGTCGTGTCCTTGAGCAAGATACTGAACCCGAAATTGCTCCTGATGTTCGGTTGCTATCAGTGAGGGCCCTGTGATGAGCTGGCATCTTGTCCAGGGAGTACCCTGCCCTTGCCTAGAGACAGCTGGGATTGGCTCCAGCAAAAACCCCCGCAACCCCATAAAATGGATGGATGGATGGATGGATGTCTGTCAGCATTTTGCCAACACAATATCTGGAGGCAAACAAAATGGGCACAGAACACGAGGGAAGGAAGAATTTTCAACCCAAAAATGAATACAGTAATGCACTGATGGACGTTTGAAGATGAAGGTTAGCCTTGCCTGTGCATGTATGTGTGTATGTTATGTCTTCCCCCAGGCACGTCAACAAGCCGATCCAAATTGAGAGGGTGTTCCATAAGCAGATGGTATTGGTAGCTCAGGCTTTGGCCTTCTGGGAATCTGTTTGGACCATAATTGGACCAATTAGTTTGAGCCACAAAATATTATCATACTGTACAAATCCTCTCTCAAAAAACTCAAATTAGAACTGACACATAGACAACATAAAGCTGGAGGTAGAGGTAGATGCACACACACCCAGAGGAAGCTGAGAGAAGAGGCCTTGTTGATTAAACTTTATGGTTTGTGTGAACAAACTGGCTGAGAAAGTATGGGCATTGAGGAGTAGTTAGCTGAAATTAATATTATTAATTTTTTAAAATGTAATTTTAATTTCATGTTGTGTCGAGCCTTCTTAGTGTTTTAAAAATACAGATTTTAATGCTAGCGTAAGAGTGCCCCTGCACTCCATTGAACATTAGCTTGCCCGAAAACGAAACTACGGTAAATCTTAAAAGTGCCTCTTTGGTCGTAATTATGCTTTTACACGTAGGTTTGGCTCATACACATTCGCAAATAAAGCCTGGGTTGCTTTTTGGCAAGAGTTTCACTTAAAGCACTTTGAGTGGTTGATAAGACTAGAAAAATGCTAAATAAATGCAATCCATTCGCCATTGTATCTTTGCAGCTAATATCAATAAAAAACATTTCTTCCCAGTGCTGATAATTTCAGTGGGACAATATTAAATTTCTTTATGTTATTGCTGTTGCAGAGTAGTAGTATGAAAAAAAGATTCACAGAGATAGACTAAAGGGTTCGCTCAGTCAGTAGAGACTTGGCTTGGGGAACGGAGGGTGGCCGTCTCAAGTCCAGCTACAGACCACAATATACAATATAATATGGAAGTGGACTGGTAGCTGAAGAGGTGCCAGTCAACTGCTGAGGTGCCCTTGAGCAAGGCAACCCCCCATGTGTGCTCCCCCAGGGCTGACATAGCAGCCCACTGCTCCTAGCTTGTGTGTATATGTATGTGTATACTTAGAATGTGCAGTTGTGATGGGTTCAATGCAGAGGACACATTTCAGGTTCATGTCTGACAAATAAAGATTCTTCTTCTTCTATGTTTGTTTATATTACCTTTTTGGCGGGGAATAATCAACCTTCCTTATTTAGCCTAAGGGTTAGGGTTAGGGTTAGGAGCCGAGAGCTGCCTCCAGCTAGATTTTAGAGGAAACGTGTTCCCTCCCTCACTGCACCACTCAAGACCCTATATAGCTTGTGTTTAGTATGTCTTGTTTCTTCAATGTAGCCTTCATTATTAAGGCTGCTGTCTGTGGAGAAGCCTTCTATTTTTCTCCACGTATAAATGAAATTTAGTAGTGTCAGGGATCATATTTATTGACTGGACACAAATATAGACACATTGAGGCTGAGACAGATGGTAAGGTTACAGAGAATTTAAAGAAAAGGAGAGAAGAGGATGAAGCTCAACAGGAGAAGGAGCAAGCAGGTTGCAGAAATAGACTGAAGGCAACTGAAGAGTGCTGTCTGGAGACGGGTGAGTACTTTGTGGAGTGGTGGAATGCCACACAAAAAGACTGCAGGTAACGGATGAGTATAGGCTGCAAAATGATCGGCTAGAACCTCCTTCCAACAGGATTTGTATCATCAAAGTGGATAATACATAATTATTTGGCCCCTTGGTGCCACTCTAAGTAAGTGTAGACACAACGCTGACTGAAAATTGATCAAGAGGATGTTAAACAGTTACTATTTTTTATTTATTTATTTATTTGTTTTACCAATTTTAGATTTCTGGTTGGCTGATCATAAATTTACTACACTAAGAACTCAGGTTTTGGTCTCCTACCAGTTAAAACTTGACTTTTCTTTTTTTGTAACCTCATGTCCTTAGGTTACTTTTTCTATTTTATGTTCTGACTGATAAGTTTATGTTCTGGTTAGGTTTAATTGCAAAATACACTTAAGGGTTGAGAAAACATCATATACCGGCTTAAAATACCTGGCTTTGTCGCCACAAAAAATCCTACAATGTTTTGTTAAAAACACTAATTTTTTGTCACCACAAACAAGGCTGGAAAGTGTTATAAAGTAATTTCACACTTACAAATGTGAAATTAAGTCTTAAACTACATTCCCTGGCCTAAAAGCCTTCAAGTCAAGTTACTTTATTAGTACCCAGAGGTAGGTTTTGTTTTTGTTGCCCTTGTCGCATATATTTAGCTGATCTGATCTATTATAGAACGTAAGTTATGACAATAACTATGGATCTATGAGACCGAACGATGACTGTCACCACGGTCTTCACCTTGAATGATATAATCATCTCCCTATCCTCGAGACCATATAACAACAAAGTCATGTGACTGTCCTTAAGGAGGCTTGACTCGCTGCCTACAAAAGGCGAGTTCAAGATCACGCAGTGCTGCGCAGCGCTGCGCAGCGCTGCCTAAATCGTGATGCATGCTGGTTAAAATGTGTCCACGATGACCTGGATGGGAGTGGCTTCTGCTCCGCATCCGATGTCACATGACCTTAAGTTATCGCGGGACCGAGTTGGCTGCAGAGCAGTAGC
>CAEMYA010000468.1:359828-373052 GCA_903131615.1 Diplodus sargus | reverse complement strand
ATATATATATATATATATATATATATATATATATATTTATATATGTGTGTGTGTGTGAGTCTGACAGCTTGAAGTTCTGATTTACAGATTTACAGTAAAGTTTTTTTTGACTGACTGTTTCCCCTCTGTTTCCCTGGCAATGTCAACTTCTAGCCTGTTTGGAGCCACTTTTGGACTGGATTTAACTAGGTTTAGTTGTGTTAGTATTTTCAGTCCCTAGTCTGTCTGAGAAGACACCAAATGCTGAGTGTGGTCTCTGTTAGCAAATTCCATCAAAGCTATTCTGTCCACATTTGAGCCCATATACCACAAAATAATGCTATAAATGCTGTATATGAGTTATTTAAACTGCGAAAATAAATTACATGGTAAGACTTTGGAATAGATTTCATTTTTGGACTTCAGGAGACTAGAAACAATCTGAACAGACAGTGTGTGTGTGTCTGTGTGTGTCTGTGTGTGTGTACGCATTCACACAGTTCTCCGACTGTGTGAATGTGTAGGTTAATACAGGACTACAATATCACTGCGCCATCATTTGGGCAAGAGTAAATCTGACTATAATCACATCTATGTTGTCCATTAAATTAAAGTGTTGCTTGGACATATTCTTATGGTGTGTTTTAACCTTATTCTTTCAGTTGCACCTCCTGTAGTGTCAAACAGACCTGGAAGCAAATAAAAGATAAATACAATTCAAACATAATTGGTGGTAACAACAACATCAATAATAGCCGTGTTACAGCCCTGTAAAGCTAGGGGATGAGGGGAGTAACGTATTGATTGAAAACCAGGAAGGAAAGAGGAAGGAAAATATAATGCAGTTCAAATACAGAAAAATATGTATTTTACAAATCAACAAAATCAGCTATAGTAAAAAAGATATAGATATTGATTCATTAATAAATAAGTGCTGATACCTGACTTATAATATGAATAGTTGCACAAACAGTTATTTTCTTCCATTAAAAAGGTTTGTTTCTTCACTCGAATCGAGGGTCTAAGGACAGAGGATGTCATTGACTATACAGACTGTAAAGCCCATTGAGGCAATGTGATAAAATTGATTTGATTTGATTGGATTTGATTCTTTGGCTTTTTACAAAAGCTTGGCCAATGCGCATCTCTCGCTATCTGGGACAATCTTTTTTTCCACAGTTTCAGGAATTCAACACAATGAAATTGGGTCGCACTTTATTTTACAATACACCAATAATATGTAAAAAGCCGTACTTTGTATGAAATTAGACAAAAACAATACGCAAATTAGACATAACAAGCCGTGCTTTACATGAAATTAGACAACTAGAGATAATGTAATCTTAAATTAGACACAACAACTTAATTAGACACAACACTGTAATTGATTTTCTGTTTTATTTATATGTTTAACAACAAGACTAGCTAGCTAACCAGTCATGTCATTGTCCCCAAATCAATATCAAAATTTTCCCAAACAAATTATCAGCCGCGTGTAACGCTACTGTGGCCGCAGCCTGAAGTAGAGAGTTGAACAGCGAACAGGATGTGAGATTATTCGCTTATGTGATACAAAGTATCAGTAAGTTTAGACGGGAAGTGTACTTTCTGCGGCTTGCATGTTACAGTCGCCATCCTGCGGTGTTCAGAGGATAAGGCACTGAAGGACTGACGGACTGCACTTAGTGTTGGAAATAAAATTATTCCGATTTTTTTTCATGTGGATTTAATTTATTTCTAATGTCGAGGCCAGCTGATGCCAATGCCAGCAGAGGTGTGTAGGACTAGATATATTGCAACATTGTATTAACAGGACCGTTTTCATGTGGCTTGCGACACTTAGCCATAATTCATACCATTTTTAATGCTGATCGTTTTAAATAATTAAAAACCATAGGTAGTAGTTTTTCAGAGAAAGAAACATGTCAACATTTAACAATTAATAAACTGGAAATCATATAGGCCTAAATATGACTTATAGTCCAGTGCAGCGCACAAATTTAATGATACCGTTCCTCTTGAGTAAAACGTTCATGGTAATGGCCTTTTAAGACCAATGAATAAGCTTAATTTTGTTACTTTTTTGTAGATATTCCAAATAAGTGTAAAATAGAGTACCAACACACCTTAGACCCCCAAAAAACTCAAAAGCCCTGTATAATACAGGCAGAATTATAAAAAAAAAAGCAGCAAAAATTGCTTAAATGTTAAGAGATCTTGGTTTCCTCTTTCATTTTTCTATTTAACTTTAGGTCATTCATATAGCCATCTACTGAGGTCATAGTTTGGCCATTAGTTTTATGTTAAGTTGCATCACATCACATTAAACCCTATTTGTGTGTGACAGTACCTAGCTAGACGTACTGCTGTTGAATCTGGAGGGGGAAAGCCGATGAAATGATGAAATGCAACTACTGGATATTCACAAGTGCTTCTTCTGTGAGGGTGGCATAGATCAAGATGCTCTTCATGAAGTATCTACATTTGATGCCGACAGGAATAACCAACATTTTCAAAATTCAAAATGGCAGTTTAAATCATATTTCAACTCCCGGTTTTGATTAATTTTGAGTCAATTAAGAAGATTTAGAGGACGCTGAATCTATAAAAATAAATTGCAGGATATTTATGAACACAATTATCCAATGATGCAGGATATGTACATTTTAATTCACATAATATTACACTCTGAGGTAACACTAAAGGTAACAAAGGCAAGTACCATATCAAACTATGATTATGGCTAAATAATACAGAGAAAGGAGTATAATACAAGTTACAAGTAGAACACAAGAGTCCTGGAACTGATTTTAAAACAAAAGTATACCCAAAATTATCACAGCAGAAAACTAGAAAACTTTGATCAAGCAATAGCACCTTGTACTTCTGCTTCTCTGCACTATATAACCATATATTCATCATCAACATCATCATCTGCTGTGTCTTCATGTTCTTCTTCGACTACATTTTTGTCATCTTGCTCTTGTTGCTGTGAGTGTGTGAGTGGGGTGCAACATGCACTGTCATGGCCATTGCAGAAGCAGGAGCTGGTACAGGCAAGGCCTGCACTTTGTTGTTGTACATGGCTTTAACCCAGCTACAGCTGATAATGTCCAACAGGGCAGGAGGAGCAACGGGGCTTGCATCCAGGACAGGCATAATGATTTCCTCTCCTTCCTTCTGACATTCCTTCTTGTTCCATCCAAACTTGGTGATGTCCACAGCTGGTGGATCAGGGCGGTCTGCTGCTTTCCAAAGCAGCATCTGTAGATAGGCACGCCATCCATGGAGGTGCACATTGCGCTCTGTAGGAGGCAGTGTCTTCAGTGCTGGGGGGGTTTTGCACTTGCGGTATAAGTCATATCTGGCACCATTCAGAGATGCACACCTCCTGTGGCTGTACAGAGCCAGGAAAAACAAACCCTAACTGCCTCTGTGATTTGCAAATCAGTAGCTCCCTCCTCTCCAATGAAGTGAAGCAGGTCACCAGGTACTACTCTCATGGCCTTGAGCGTGGACACTTGCCCTTTGCCACACCCGGAGACAGCGTGCATAGCCATCTCTCCATCTGCAGGTGACATATGATACATACCCTCCAGCACCAATAGACTATGAGCACAAACACATCAGTGTGGTCGCTGAGAATGTGGACAGTTTTAGCACTATGCCTGGCTGCGTTGTCATGAGTGACAATACTGTCTGCTCTGCTGACCATCTCGATGTGATCTCCTAGGTTGTGTGTACACAGGGGCTCGCCTAGCCTCCACTCATTTGTCTTCTCCTTCATCACTTTATCGCGGCTAGGAAGGGGGGTTTTCAGTGAGAGTTGTACTCTATTGAGCTCTCCCCAGCTCTTCTCTGCCTCTTGTGGTCTTTGACAGAGACTTGCTCATACCAGTCAAAGATAACAAATGTTTGGGTGATGTAGCGATCCCACTGACTTTCACTCCTTTTGTCTTGAATTTCATTGTCACCACCTTATTTGAGATGGGTGCATGCAATCCCCTAGTAAGCGATGAAGAGAACAATGTGCTCATGTCTTGCCTGATCTTCAATGCATCTTGCACATTTACCTTTCCATCTGCCACCGGGCCATTTATGATATGGTAGAGGGTAGCAGTCTCTGTGGTGAGTGGGTGAGAGTTTTCCCATAGCACTCTCAGGATTTTAGCTTGGTCCTCTGCGTCCAACTCCCACTGTCCTTTACCCTCTTCTTTGTGTCTGTTGGGCTTCATTGTCTTTTCCAAAGCTTCAGCATCGTCATACATCTCATCCAATGACTTTGAGAGGTGGGAGCTGATGCCGAAAGATTGGATCCACACTGTGACCTGTTCAGAGTTGGTGGAGATGCCCTCCATGCCTTTCACTCCCTTCCCTTGCTTGATGCATGTCTGCTCCCCAAACATATCTCCACTTACTGCAGCTGCACCATCTGAGTGGCAGCACACATGGCTTCCGGTGAGGAGGTCATCCTTGGCAGTAGCTGGAAGGTGCTGCATGTCACGCAGATGCCATGTGATCCATCTTGAGTAGATGTAATGACCAGCGGCAAAGAAATAGGGCAGCATCTCTTCAAAGCATTGTTGTTGCAACAGCCAATCACCCTCTCTTTCTGCTAGCCATGTCTTGTGAGCTATTAGGGTTAGGGTGATGAAGCAAAGTAGTCTAACTTCTTTTGGTAGCTATGGTAACATTAACTGTTGATGTATTAATAATTCTGGATTAAGTCTCTGGATTTTACTCAAAATATCTCCTACAATATTTCAGAGATGGTTTAGAAGTAGGCTATAGAGATATTAGGCTATATATAATTTAAAAAAATAAATTTGCACTACTTACACACTGTAATCACTGTTATCTGCTTCTATTTGATCAACTTACTTGCACTGAGATGATTTGATCCAAATATTAAAAGCTCAGTTTTGTCCATCTTTCCATCCAGCCAGTATTCTGCCGGACGCAGTAACCACAGTGGCAATCACACAAAGTTGTGTTGCCAAACAACGCAAGCAAAACTGAAGCAGAAATATTACGTCTCAACATTTACACCAATGACATTGTGCTCTATTGATTTTGAAATGCAGGTCCAGTGTATTAAGCATATAAAAAACCTCAAAATTGACTCAAAATTAATAAAAATCGGCCCACCGGGAGTTGAAATATGGCCACTTTTGGTTTAAATTGTCATTTTGAATTTTGAAAATGTCAGAAATGGATTCAGCATCCTTAATAACTCCCAAAACCACTCCAATATTGTCCAAATCGGTCAAGCACTTGCTGAAATATTGCCCATATAGGCGATCAGTGCTAATTAATGCTAATAATGCTAATTATGCAAATTGCCCAACATATGCAAGTTATCATCCAGCAGTTTCTTAATGCTGGGGACCCATACTGTACATTTCTAACATAAAACTTTTGTGTACTCAACATTTCCCCGTTCACAATGGGGCTCTATGGGCTGGCAAATAGATCATAGACTGCTTACCTCTTTGTCAAATGCACCTGTAACGACTCATAATTATCAATTACAGGGCCAATAAACATTATACTTTTTCATATTTTTCAATACTGGTCATGTATTGAAGCTTTAGTTATGTAAAAGTTCATACACATAAATAAAACTATAAAATGTTAACTTTGGGATTCATTTGAACACTTTATCTTGTGCAGGAACTTGAAAATCACTGTGTTTTAAGCATATTTCACAGATAATGATATACTGCTAATATGAAGTTTTTTTTCTGAGGGCTCCCAGGCCAAAATTACACTATGGACCCTAAGGAAACACCATGCAAAATTTGGTGCTTTTATCACCTTGGTAACAGTATTTTCACTATGCCACTGGACTATTAGACTAAAACTTAATTAACGGTTATTTTGCACCAGACCCGCAGCGGGAAAACGGGCCCTATGTGTTAGCTACAATAGCCTGGCTGTTTTATTTAAAATTAAATTTGACGTTTCCATTTATTGTGAAATTTGATAGGCAAGTCCAGCATAGCGGCCTTTGAAGGAGGGTGTTTGACAGCAGGGGACTGGCCATGATGTGCACTGCTTGTCAGGACATTAGAAGACGACAAGACGTGGCTCCATTCTTATCTCTCCCGCATTGACGGAGCCCAGTAAGCCCGCAGGCTGCCCTCGCATCGATGGCCTGTCACCGACATTATCTGATGGCTCTCCAGGCCGGGGTCTGAGAGTCGACCTACAGCGGTGCTTCGGAGGCTGTGGTTGGTGTAGATCCACGAAAGACCCACCTGAAAGGTAGAATGATAAGGATATTTATTATATTATGGGGATGGAGGGAGACTATTTAGTAGCTATCATACAACATTATTAGACTGTCATTTCTTTATTAGCCATAAGTGTAGCCTAATTACCTCTTCGCTGATCTTTTTCAACATGTTCCCGAGGTAGTGGACACCCATTGGGTCCCGGCTGTACCACACGTCGGAGGCCAGGGCGTGTTTCGGGTGGAGGACGAAAGATTTGGCATCTGATGGACATTTGGAAATATATTTCTTATAACTTGCCACTGGGCACAGCGGATCCTCGGGCCTGGCAAACATAAACCCTCTTAGGTTTTCCTTTTCTGGGTTATTCGGGTCTTTGTGATTCTTAGTTTGTGGATTGGCTGACAGGCTGACATATTCGGCCCCATCCTCGTCTCTCTGGAGGATGAAAGATGCCATGGATACCTCCCGGTTGCCCTCCCTGCCAAACATAGTTGGATGTCGTACCAGACCTTTCTGACCAGGCCGACGGGCGAAGCAGGAGACAGTGCAGTGGAATTTCTACTAAGTTCAAGGACGGACGGGGAAATACGGGGTATATATGGTGGAGGCTGGTATCTTTACCGCTTTTCCTGTACCATTTAAGTACGGCTTTAAACACCACATTGCTGGTCCTCAATCTGGTGTTAGTTATGACATTTAATCCAATTAAATAATGGTTAATAGCAGCTCTCAGACTCCTTAGGCTGGCTATGCTTTACTCCCCTCCAGCCTTGGTGGACTGGACAGTGGAATAGAACTCCTTCAGAGTTTCAATGAGAGCATCAGCGGTGTATTTTCAAAGTTGGAGTCCATTTGTTTTAGTGCAAGAAAATCTCTCAGTATATTAACTGCCCATTTCATTGTTTTTTTTGGTGTTGATCTCATCTTTTTCATCTTCTATTTGATTTAATTCTCCCAGTGTTAACTCCTTGTGCTGCTTCTTTCTTTTCTTTTTTAATTTCTCTTTCTTCAGCTGCATCGCAGTCATCAAAGTTGTCATATTCTCCAAATAGGTTAAAAGAAATGTTTAAGTCATTCATTGTTGTTAGTTTGTTGCGGTGTTGCAATAAATTGTAAACAGAGCCTTTGACTGCATTCCCATTGCTATGGTTAATCATTTTAGAGACAGGCTGATAAGCCAGCTAGCGCATTAATTTAGAACGGTGAACAGACAACTCAGGCCTGTAAAAAGTACATGTTGTCGTCGTCCGTCACCACCACAAATGCCGCCTGAGTCGCCGCTGTAGCATCGGCCAGCACTGGTTAGCTGTTCAGTGAACATCACTGAGCAGTTGAGTTATTTGACTGACATCTGTTTGTGGCATCCAGAAGTAGTATTTTATTAGTTCTGGTGAGTAACTTGGTCCCCCCACCATTATTTTTCTTATTAAATTTAAAACGCCTTGTGTCACTACCAGTGATAAGAATAACAGCGTTAAAATAAACGGCATTACTAACAGCGTGTATTTTAACGCTTTTAATGGGTAATCTAACAAACTACTTTTTCCATTGTTACAGCACCGTTACTGACAATTAAATGTGGCGCATTATAACTGAAGCTGCTCGTTGAAGCTGTTGTCATCCGACTTGGCTCTCAGCCACAGGAGCTGTAAAGCTATTTTCTTTTTCTCATTGTTGAGGGAGGAGGGAGGGGCGATACAACCGCATAAGTAATGATGATTGGCTAAAGCAGAGTTAGAGTTCGTAAGCCAATCAGAGGCAGTGTTCAGTATACACGCAGCAGCCTCACACACACAAACTAGCAGAGGTAAGCTGCAGCAATAGTGAGTCCGGAGGGAGAGTTGGTGTTTTGAAAGTGGAAGTACAGACACTGCTTTAATTTTCTTGAGGTAAAAGGCAAGAACGTGCATGTGAAATGTACATTATGTCCCAGAGCAAAAAGGTTTGTCCATGTCAGTTGTAAGCAGCTCTAATCGAATGAAGCATCTCTCAACAGCACACACTTCTACGGAACTAGTGGCCAAAAACACCGTTGTTGACACTGTTGATGATGATAGCAGGCCAGGTGTGGCTAACATGAGCTCTGCTAACAAAGGAGGACACGGAGCCATCCAAGCAGCTAAAGCGGTATTTTTCTGCTCCAGCTTCACAAAAACTTGTGAAACAGACTGAACTGAATTCAATGATAGGCAGGTATGTTGTTGAGAACATGCTCCAGTTACCAACAGTTGACTCAGACTCCTTCAGAGCCCTCATTGGCAAAATACCGGGGAGAGCAGGTGCCGGTCCGCCATGCAGAAAGACATTTTCTAAATACATAGATGCCAAGTACGCTAAAATGAATGCCAAGCTCAAAAGGCAATGCAATAGTTACTTTCCCTAGTAACTAGTTACTTTTAAAGTGGAGTAATTCAGTTGCTAACTCAGCTACATTTTGGGAGAAGTAACTAGTAAGAATAACTAATTACGTTTTAAAAGTAACGTGAACAACACTGGTCACTACCAGTGGCGGCTAGTGAAAAATATTCTAGGTGGGGCTGTATGTGCCAGAGGCTTAGGGTAACTATCCCATTAAAGAACTCAAAACAAAAAAATACCACTGTTTTAGGGATAATCAATAATTATTTAATTGCCCTTTAGAAATCAACAGTTTGACAGATAATGACAATGATATGAGATGTATTAGTGATATTAGTGAATACTCTAAATACAAAATTAAAGTTCTTGAGAGACATTTACAGGTGGATGATGATTAAAAATAACTATATACACAGAAAAACTGTGTCATAGGAACGTAAAATGTAGCAATTGGATTAAATATATTAGAGAATGCTTGTAACAATACAAAATTACAGTACGAATGTATATTATTGTAATTTTTACAGGTGGATGATGATTAAAGATTTACACAGAAAAACTGGCAAAGGAACATAAAATGTTGTTATAAGTGTGTGTTTTTTTACTGTGAAAGTGTGTGTGTGTGTGAGTGAATGTATGTGAGTGAGTGAGTGAGTGAGTGAATGTGAGTGAGTGAGTGTTAAAGTCAGGAAAGTCTGTATCAGGTTTTTCTCCATGGAGGGCATAGCGTTCAGGCGGTCTTGTGCCATGGTGTTCCTAAGGAATGTTTTTATCCTCTTTAAAGTAGAGAAGCACTTCTCTGATTCTGCTGTATTCATCGGTGTGGTGATGAGAATCTTAAAAAGACTTACAGTCTCACTGAATGTGTCCTGGAGGTTGTTTTCCATGAATTTCCTGCATGAGAGCCAGTGCACCACTGCAAGCCTCAAACTCTTCATTTTCATGGACCAGGGACAATTCTGTCTTCAGTTTGGCCTTGTCCTGTGTCGGATAGGCTTCCACAGTGGTTTCCAGGGCTGAATCCAGGAACTTTATGTTGTGTTGGGGAAAACAAGTCTCCTTGCAGCAGAGTGTTACTGATGAGGTGCTTGGTGAAAGAGAACCTCTCCTTGGGATGCCTCGGAATGGTATCACATACCTATGAATGATACATCTTTTTTTTTTTTTTAAAGTCACTACACATGATAAACAGTAGAATCAAATCTCACCATGTAAATATCATCATTATCTCCTTACAAGCTGACCATATAATTGTATGGAAAAACAAGGACAGCTTATTGTTAAAGTGAAACTCTCGCCAAAAAGCAACCCAGGCTTTATTTGTGAATGTATATCAGTCAAACCTTCGGGTAAAAGCATAATTACAACGAAAGAGGCACTTTTAAGATTTACCGTTTCGTGTTCAGGCAAGCTAATTTTCAATGGAGTGCAGGGGCACTCTTAAAAATAGCAATTTTAATGCTAGCGTAAAACACTAAGAAGGCTCGACACAACATGTAACTTTGCTCGTAGTATCACCAGGGTCTCTACACATGAACACGAGCGTTGAGAACATTGTTTGTCTTCTCTTACTAAAAAGAAGGTTTTTGAACGACTCACTCTGAGCCAGGGGTGGACTCGGACAAAAAATCGGCCCTGGCATTTTTTGGCTTAGACCAGCCCCTCATAATTAGGGGAGCACAAGCTCACAAACTTTTTGCCTTTAGGCTTATTCGAAATGTACAGTTTATCATTACTTTAGAAGTCTATCAAAAAATCATTGTGGAAAGCAAGTAAGTACATTTTAGGTTTAGGTTATGTCCACCACTTTTGTCTGCTCTGTGTAGTTCAATTGATTATTTTATCCTTTTTATTGAAATCATCTCTAATATGTATTTTCCGTATTCCTCTGATATAGCAGCTCAATTCTAATTCTTCAGGTTAAAAGGTGCTCCCTCCTTTAAAAAGCTGAAACATTGTTATATCAGGCTAAAGACAGGGCTGCTTTATGAACGTATGCAAAGCAACTAGCCTATGTCTGAAAAGCATTTAACACCGTCTTACTCATCTTGTTCATTGTGGGCATACCTTTTGCGAATAAAACGTTTATACTTTCTTTACACTTACTTTGGTGCTTAAATTGCAAAGCTTTTACTAATCATTTAGCAGGTTTAAAATCAGTTTTTTAAAACATGTTTAACCACAGCATAGAGGGTTGCTACAAATTCAAACTACTATGCAGTCTTTCAACACACCTTTAACCTAAATATCTAAAATGCCATGATGGAGCCTAAAATGGACACTTGCTGCTCATCCAACACTTCTCAGCATTGACCGCTTGCTATTTTATCAGAATAAGGTGCCGTGGCTGCCAGATTTAGGGGATGCAACACCAATTAATATTGATACCAATCAATCGCCATTGCTCATCATTCTCATGTAATTAGAGTTCTCAACGGGCCTGAATTACAACCCGACCCGGCCCGCAGGTTTTTAAGCCCGAACCCGACACACCGACATGAACTCTCTGCAGCGCCTCCACGTTAACCTGACCGGACCTGAGCCCGCGGGTCCGGTCGGGTTTGTCGGGCCGGCCTGACCCGCTGATAACTCTACATGTAGGCTAATAGAGCTAACGTTACCTCCATCACCTCACAGTCCCTGTATTAATGTTACTACCTGCTTACCAGTTGTACTACACTGTCCCTGTCAGTCAGCAGCATCTCTGGCTGCTCCTCTCCTGCCCACTGCTGCTGTCTTCACCTTCAACCTGCTGTTGCTGGTTCACTGCTGTCTCAGAGGACGTGGAGGCTACAGCAGCCCCTCCAGCGAACAAGTCTGTGATTTTAACACATTTTGCAGCATCTACAGTGAGATTCTTCTCTTAGCAGCAACTTTTCTTTCTCTTTGATTGCTCCATGTTGTCACTCCTCGCGCTTTTTTCAACACTTTGAAACTAGCAGAAGTTACAGGAGACAGCGCAGAGAAGGGGTGGGGCCGCTGTCGTACTGTATCCTGATTGGTTCAGTCCACTGTCTATATTGAAGGTAGACCAATGGGCAGCCCCCTCCAAATTGTGCACTTAGAAAAAAAGAGGAGGGCTGAGAGATTTCATTGGATTAGCCCAATGTCCTTCTAGAAAATCAACCAATGGGCCTTCGCGGTCGATAAAAATGATTTATAATAAACTTTTTTGATTGAATTATGACAGCCCGGCCCAAAAATGTGCATCGCCCACCGGCCATTGCCCAGTATGCCAGATGGCCAGTCCACGCTTGCTCTGAGCTGCTGCATCGCCGGTGCGCCGCTTTCATGGCAGACAAAAAGTGTCGATCGCCGAGTGCAACCTAACAGGTAGGAGAGTAATGGTGGACCTGCCGAAAACGAAGCTACGATCAATCTTAAAAGTGCCTCTTTTTTATTTTTTTTCCTTTTATTGGTGAAATTAGGTGAAAGACAAGGTGACATGGGGGACAAGTACATCACACCACGAGGATCAACAAATACAGATAGTGGACATACAGTACAGATAACAAGAAAAACAACATAAAGTTATGGTGATATGTATAGAGGTACTATAGGTGTGTGTGTGTGTGTGTGTGTGTGTGTGTGTGTGTGTGTGTGTAAGTGGCTGAGATGCAGATAGTATAGCCTACATATGTAGGTATAGATAGATGATACAATAAAAATAAGTAAGTTAACAAAGTATAAATAAGAAAAATAAGAAAAGAGAAGGAGGAAAGTAACATTGAAGGATAAAAAAAAGGATAAATAAGTTAAATAAGTAGTAGATGCAACATGATATGAGATATATTGACATAGTACAGTGTCATATAATTTTACCTTATATAATGTAATTAAGTAATTTGAGATAGATAAGACAGTATAATGTAATATGAGAAATATATAAGAAATGCGGTATATTATAACCTAACATAGTCTGGAGAGATAGTGTGAGGTATGATAATGTAATATAGGGCAAAATAACGTGAACATAAGCTAATGCAAGCAGTATATCTTGACAATGACCAGCAGGGTTAATTGTTGGGATTATAATAAATAAATTGTATTATATAGATGATAATATATTGCAGTGAGGGGTGAAGTTGGACCGGGGTATCAGGAAGGCAGGCGAGGGGGCTCCCTATCCGGTCCCCAGTGGCCCAGTCGGTAGCCCCAGCGGGAGACAGGCGAGGCCGTAGTGAAAAGGCCCTCTCCCCCCTCTTTTTTTGTTTTTTTTTATTGTTTTTTTTTGTTTGTCTTATTTGTTGTTGTTGCTGTTCTTTTATTTATTGATTTATTTATTCATTTATTTGTTCAGATTGTACCTTGGGCTGCTGCCGAACCCAAAGGTAGCAGCTGACCCGTTGCAAATCTAAACTCCTTTGCCAATTCCTGGTCTGGCCAACTTCCAGACCCTTGGGAGGAAGTCTGTCCGCTGAGGAGTGGGTTGTTTGTGTGTTTTGTTTGAATATGTGTTTTGAGAGGGAGGGGATGTGAGGTAGGACCCAACCACCCAGCCCCACCCTCCCCCACCAAGGCACCGCCCTGCCCCAAGAGAACCAGACATGAAGCCCCCGCCCACCTCCACCTTCTACCAATCCTGTCCGGCCCCGCCCCTTTGCTTAATTTATTATACAAATGTCATTGTCATGATTATTGCCTTAAG
>CAEMYA010000468.1:341953-359791 GCA_903131615.1 Diplodus sargus | reverse complement strand
AAAAAAAAGTTGAAGAGATATCATATGTATGACATGGTAATAATGGTCATGATAGTACTGTCAGTAACATCAATCAAGATCATAATATTCAGTCGTATTAGTAATATTAATAAATACATATTAGTAGTGGTTAGTGCAATCATATTCATGTTAATAATGAAAATAGACAATATAGTAATAATAATAATATTAATAATAGAGGAAGAGAGAAAGAGATTTATGGCACACATGGATAAATGGATAAATAGTAGTGTGTGTGTGTGTGTGTGTGTGTGTGTGTGTGTGTGTGTGATGTGTTTTGAGGTGTCAGGAATGTGCGCGGTACCAATGCAGCTATAGACCCATCGAGGAGAGGAATGGGGACCATCTTTCTGTAAAAGCTGTTATTTTGTTGTTATTGTAAACAGTGATTTTTTCCATCGAGATGTGTTCTAAGAGTAGATTGATCCAGTGATTGATGTTTATTGAGTTTTTGGATTTCCAGTTTAGGAGAATTGTTTTCTTAGCGACAGTGAAGGAGATGAGCAAGCTGTCTTTGTATTTGTTTGGTATGGTGATTGTTGAAGTGTCTCCTAGTAGGCAGAGTTGTGGGGATGAGGGGATTCTGCAGTCCAGTATGGTGGAAAGTTTTTTTGTGACTGAGTTCCAAAAAGAGTGAACCGGTTGGCAAGCCCAGAGTGCGTGAAAGTAGTTATCTATTGTTCCTCTTGTGCATTGTGAGCAGGTGTCTGTGGTTGCTAGTCCCATTTTGTGCATTTTATATTGTGTGATATGTGTTCGGTGGATGGTTTTGTATTGGATTAACTGAAGGTTTGTATTTGATGTCATGGAAAATGTATTTTTATTCATATCTGTCCAAAAATCTGATGAGGGAGAGATGTTCAAGTCCGCGTTCCAGTGAGCTATTGGGAGTGTTATGGAGTCATCTGATGCTAATAATATTTTGTAGAGTTTGGAGGTTAGTTTATTTAAATTCCTTAATAAAATTATGTTGTCAATTATTAAAAGTGCCTCTTTCATCGTAATTATGCTTTTACACGAAGGTTTAACTCATATACATTCACAAATGAAGTCTGGGTTGCTTTTTGGTGAGAGTTTTACTTTGGATATCATAAATATGAAAAAACATCTGAACATTTCGCTTCTTTTCTATCGCCCCAGGAGAGGAGGAAATGACCGTGGACACAATTACGTATATATTGGGCTCATTCTTGATAATTAAATACACACTTATTTCTAGAATGAGAAGTAATTATTTATTTCAAACGATCATTTTGGAAGAAAAAAAATATATATATATTTTTTAAAAATTGCTTTCCATCAGGGACGGCGGTGCCCTCGCGACCCCAACTGGCCAGCCACCACTGGTCACTACAAAACACAGGAGAATCTCACCTGCTTCACCTTGTAAACAAGGAAGTAAGCTCAGTTGCGAAGCATAGGATAGTCAAGATAGCAGCATGGGGAGCCTGTACTCACACAAGACTGTCGTTTGTTGTATTTGCAGGTGAGATAAGTGCACAAGCGCCCTGTTCACTCATGTTAAGTTTGTCTATAAGTTATGGTGTCATGTTTATATGTTTACAGCGTTATGAATGTGAAGAAATAAGGCCGCTAACACTTGCTAGCCTTAGCTGCTAACATCGGCATGTTGAGTGCGCTAGCTTAAGACTGAGACCCTCGTGTGAGCATAAACAATGCTTAATGGCGTTGCGCCGTAATGTAAGTGACCATACTGTTTTGTTATTCTCATGCATATAAATGTTGAGAATATTACGCTTCTGTTTTAGAAAGACAGGCTGGCAAATTTCCGCCCTTACCTTGGAGCAAATGTGCTGCTTTTTCTATCTAAAAAGGGCTACTGTCTTTTGTTGTATTTGCAGTATTCACAGTTTTTTCCTGTGAAGTACAGACACTGGCACCTGGACGGACACTGACATCATTGTGCAAGTGTGTAACATTTAACATTTTCTAACCCTAACCCACGCTATTGCTACCCTGTGAGCAGAGCTGAGGGATTCTTGCACGGAAAGCTTTGTCTCCTTGTAAAGATTTGGAATCCATTTAAGTGTGAAAAAGCTCCGGGATGGAATAACATATCTTGGCTCCAGACTGTGTACCATGTAGCGGAAGCCAGTAAGAGGAGGACTCCGGTTTGTATTACAATTTGAAAAAAAATAAAATAAATTCTATCTTTTGAAATTTTATAATCAACTCATAATCGTCAATATTATAATCGCGATTAATCAATAATCAATTTCTTTCATCACCCCTCATAGTGACATGGCTTTAAATGGTCTGATGTCTTAAAGTGAAACTCTCACCAGAATGCAAGAATGCAAGGCTTTTTTGTGAATGAGTCAAACCTTCATGTAAAAGCATAATTATGCTGAAAGAGGCACTTTTAAGATTGACCATATTTTCGTTTTCGGCTCAAACTCATTTTCAATGGGAGTTCATGGGGCACTTTTACGCTAGCATCAAAATCGCTATTTTTAAAACACTAAGAAGGCTCGACACAACATGAAACTTTGCTCGTAGTATCACCAGGGTCTCTACACATGAACACGAGCATTGAGAACATTGTTTGTGTACACAGAGTTTACCAAAAAGAAAGTGTTTGAACAACTCATGTTAGCAGTAGCTTCTTCCTCTAGCCGTCATCATGGCAGCCCAGACGTACTTAGGGATCGACACGTCTGGGTAACGTGTATGTGGTTCAGTTGAGCTATGTAGCTCTTCTTAGTGTTTTAAAAATAGCGATTTTGATGCTAGCGTAAAAGTACGGTGGCAGACAAGGGCAAACGCGCTGCAACGGCCAAAAGCTGCATTTACATAAACGATCCAGAACCAAAGACACATAAAACACATGCAACAACAAAATGCTGCAAACACAGAAACGATGCAAAACCAAAACGACACAAACACCCAAAACACATGCAATAGAGAAATGCTGCATATTGAGTCTGCACAACGTTAGTGTCACACAACGGATTTGTCCACACAACGGATGTGTCCACACAACGGAAGTGTTCAATAACGGTCTGTACGACGAGTGGACGAGAGGACGAGTGGACGAGTGGAGCAAAACTACTACAGGCGGCAATAAAAAAAAAGGTTTGTGGTTTAAACATTTGGTTGTAATCTTTTACAGTAATATAACAATACCAGTTCACAAAGATTAACAGATTTACGTAGGCCTAACGCTAGCTGATTGTACGTTTTCTGTTTGTTTGTTTAGCTAAACGTTAGTTGAGCTGTCTTACTTTAGCTAGCTAAAATAAACAACACCACTGCGACATTTAATTGATCAACGAGGGGGGAAATGAATAAGAGGAAGGTGGAGAGAGGTTAACACTAGAACGGCCAAGATGGTCATTCTGTCTGTGGCAGACAGAGCCATCAGTGGTCTATTGTTATTGTTTAACATTTAACATGTTTTCCAGTTAGCACAGCTCTTGTTCAGAGTGTGGTGAAAATTGTCTGTGTGTTTGATGGTAAGAAAAGGTTGATTTATTGTTTGAAAAATATAGTGTCATCTAGTAGTATGCAGTGTCTAACTCCGACCAGCAGAGGGCGTGTTCGCTACACTGTGTGTGTTCAGGAACAAGGGAAGTCTCGCGTGAATGCGTTCAGAGAATGGGAACTCACACACTTGAGAGTGAAGTTACCGTGTGTGTGGCGAAACTGTGACGATAAAATGCCTATTTTTGCTCTTTGCAGAACAAAATAAACAACTTTCAAAATAAATGTGTAGTGGAGGGCAGCTTCATTCTGCACCACGCTACATATTTTGGTAGCAGAGGATGGTTGATTCAGCCCACGGCCCAGTCGCATAGAAGCAAAGACGGAGAGAGCAGAGGAGGACCATGGAGGAAGAAAGGGACGAAGTAAGCAGGATACTGCTGACGCTGGAGGAGAAGGAGCTCATTTCCCTGTGTGAGCATCTAAAGTGTAACGCGCCTGTTGAGGGGTTTGCCAGTAAAACAAGACGCGCCCTCATTAGGTTGGTGGAGACAACATTAGATGAAATCCAGGAGGGTGAAGAGTCTGAGTCGTATCAGCAGTATCTGCAGCATGTACTGTCCTACCTGGCCTCTCTGAAGCTGGCACCGGAGGAAACTGAGGCTGAGATTGTAGTTCAGGAAACAAGTGAGTTAGAGAAGTTGAAAATGCAGTACCAGAAGTTACAGCAGCAGATGGAAGAGGAAATCGGGGCGTTGGAGGAAAAGATCAAGTGGAAGACACAAGCAGCAGGAGGAGACACTGCGCCTGCCATCGTGACTGCAAAGGAAGAGGGCACAAGGACTGCCACCACAGCACCAACCAGACTGCCCGAGGTGACGCTGAGGCGGGAATTCCGGATAATTGGACAGATTGGCGAAGCTGGTCAAAAGGACAAATTGTCCTACACAAGCCTCATCAACCAGATCGAGTCTGGACGGCGGAAAGGACATGGAGAAGCTGAGATCATTGAAGCAGTCACACGTGCTGTGAGCCCAGGTCTACATCTGCGGGAGATACTGGAAATAAAGCGAGAGCTGACGCTGCACACCCTCAAGACCATACTCAAGGGTCACTACAAAGTGGACTCCTCCTCCTACTTACTGCATCGCCTGATGAACATGACACAAGATCCAAAAGAGTCAGCACAGAATTTCTTATTCAGAGCAATAGAACTGAAGGAGAAGTTAATGAGAAAATCTAGTGATGAGGATGCAGGTGAGGAAGGTGAGCAGTTTAGTCCAGATCTAATTCAGAGAAAGTTCCTCCGCTCCATAGAAACTGGTCTTTACAGTGATGCGGTTAAGTTCCAGCTCAAACCCTATCTCAGTAACCGTACTGTCACAGATGAGGTGTTAATTGAGCGAATCAGTGAGGCTGCAAACTTAGAGCAGGAGAGACAGCAAAAACTGAGAAAGACAGTCATAAACAAGCCCCCAAAAGTCAGTGAAGTGCAGGCGGAGGTGTATCCACCTGAAGCCTCAGCAGCAGCAGTTGACACTGTTACTCACCGTGAAGCAGGGGGGAAGAGTAAGAAAAGTCAGGGACCCAAGACAGAGACAGACCCAATCGAAGCACTCAAGGCTGAGGTTCTAGAAATTAAAAAGTTGATGTTACAGACAGTAGAGGCCACACAAGCTAGACCGACAGAGAACACGATTACACCCAGCCGTAGTCGGCCCAGGGGTTGCAGGGCGTGTCAAGAAGCTCAGATAGGTGGCTCCTGCAGACATTGCTTTAAGTGTGGGCAAGAGGGGCATCTCTCCAGAGGATGTCGACGGAGCAGAGAGCAGCAGGGAAACGAGACCGGGCTGCCGAGCCGGGACCCTCGGTAGCCCATGAATCATCCAGTCTCAACATGCAGCGACCTGTCCCCCCTCCAGCACCGCCTCAAATCTCATCAGTCAACTACCTCCCACCACGACGCAAGGAAAGACTCATAAAGCTGATTGCAAAGAGACACACTGTCCATTGCACACTGGACACGGTTCCAGTAGTAGCATTATGGGACTCAGGTGCTCAGGCAACCATCATCAATGAAGAGTGGAGAAAGCTGCACTTACCACACAGCACAGTGCGACCGCTCAGTGAGCTGTTAGGCTCAGACATTTTATTGGGAGTGGCAGCCAACCAGACTGAGATCCCCTTCATGGGATGGGTGGAGGTAGAATTTAGACTAGGGAAAGAATCTGCCCTGACAAAGCCATTTCTAGTACCTATTCTAGTGTCAAGTGACCCAAACGTAGCAGCAGAGCCCATAATTGGCTCCAATGTGATAGAAGAAATAACAGGAGAGTGTAGTCAGACAACAAAGACAGAGACCATCCATACTGTGTGTCAAGCCTTCCAGATAACAGTCAAGACAGCACAAGCAGTGCTTCAGCTTATCCATGCCCCTGTTAGTGAGGAAGATGTAGGAATTGTACACACAGGAAAAAGAACACTCACTCTAGGCGCTGAACAGGTCACCACAGTGTATGTTAACGTCAACACTGGGGCTCAGTATCACGGCCAAGACCTGCTTTTAGTTCTAAGTGAAGAGCAGACATTGCCAAAGGGGGTAGTAATAGAGGAGGGTCTAGTCAGTGTCCCCAGTAAGAGGTCAGGTTATATACCAGTCCCCATTGCCAACACAAACAAACACAGTGTAACCCTGGCCCAGCGCACTGTTTTTGGTCACCTGCAAACAGTGAAGACTACTTATGCAGCCAGCGTTGAGCAGATGAACAGAGGAGAGGGAGTAAAGCCACCAGCTCACACAGCATCAGCCCCAGGCGGTGACGATTCAAAAAAACATAAACCCGCCTCGTGGGACCCTCCGGTCGACCTCAGTCACCTAAAGGAGGAGCAAAGGAGGATCACAAAACAGCTGCTGAGAGAGGAGTGTCACGCATTCGCATATGATGATGACGACATCGGCTCAATCCCCTCACTGAAACTCCACATCACGCTGCACGACACCACCCCAGTTAGAAAAACGTACATGGCAGTCCCGAAGCCACTACACCAGGAGGTGAAAGAAGATATCCAGGACTTATTAAATCGGGGCTGGATTACTCCTTCACGCTCTCCATATGCCTCACCAGTTGTGTGCGTACGAAAGAAGGATGGGACTTTAAGACTACGTTGTGACTACAGGGAGCTGAACAAAAAGTCAGTCCCTGATCGCCACCCTATACCCAGAATACAAGACATGCTTGACTCCCTCACTGGCAGCTCCTGGTTCTCCGTACTGGACCAGGGGAAGGCCTATCACCAGGGGTTCCTGAACAAGGAAAGCCAGCCCCTGACTGCATTCATAACCCCCTGGGGCCTGTACCAGTGGGTCCGAATCCTGTTCGGGTTGAGTGCAGCACCCGCGGAATTCCAGAGGAACATGTAAGACTGTTTGCGTGGTTTGAGAGACGTCATGTGTCAACCATATCTGGACGACAATCTGGTCCATAGCCCAAGCTTTGAAGACCACATTGTGCACCTGAGAACTGTGTTACAGAGATATCAGGAGCACGGGGTTAAACTCAGCCCCCGCAAGTGTGAGGTGTTGAAGAGGAAGGTGAGATTTCTGGGACGGTTGGTGTCTGGACAAGGCTACACTATGGACCCATCTGAGGTGGCCCCAGTCCAGGCCTTAAAGGAGAAAGCGCCTACAACAGTGGGAGAGCTGAGAAGAGTAATGGGATTCCTCTCATACTACCGAACATACATCCCAAACTTCTCCAGGATAGCCCAGCCTCTCTACCAGTTGCTCTCAACAACACCTGATCAAATGAACAGAGAGAAGGTCAGGGCCACAACCAGGAAGAAAGGTAACCTCCCACCTAACACTCCTATACAGTGGACAGAGAACCACCAAAAGACATTGAACTCTCTCATAGACAAACTGATAGAGCCTCCCCTTCTGGGATACCCAGAGATGACCCAACCATTCGTCCTCCACACAGACGCATCCCAGGAGGGATTGGGAGCAGTACTCTATCAGAGACAGAACGGCAAGATGGTAGTGATAGGCTATGGTTCCAGGACTCTAACGCCACCGGAAAAGAACTATCACATGCACTCGGGAAAATTAGAGTTTTTAGCACTAAAATGGGCAATATGTGAACGTTTTCGGGATTATCTTTATCATGCCCCACACTTTGTGGTATATACAGATAACAATCCCTTAACCTATATCCTCTCAACAGCTAAGTTTAACGCTAAAGGTCATAGGTGGGTGGGTGAGCTATCTGAGTTTGACTTTTCCATTAAGTATAGGCCGGGAAAAAGCAATGCAGATGCGGATGGTCTATCCCGCATGCCATTAGACATAAATGCATTCATGACACAGTGTACAGAGGAGGTGGGTCAGGAAGTGTTCAGTGCAGCAGTGCAGGGAGTCAGTGTGCAGGGAGACCCCCCCCAGGTCTGGGTAGCAACAGTCCCCATAGAAACACAAGACTTAGTGAGAGATGCGAGTGCACATCCCCGAACCAAGTCCCTGACACCAGAACAGATACGAGACAGCCAGGAAAGAGATCCTGTCATAGGCCAAGTTCTGCATTATAAGAGGGACAATCAGCATCCGTCCAGGAGAGCGCTTAAAGCAGAACCGGCAGATGTCAGAGTGTTAATGAGACAGTGGGCAAAGTTGTATGTCAATGAGGATGGAATTCTCTTTAGGAAAGCAGGAGATAAACAACAGCTTATCCTCCCAAAAGAGCATCATCAAACAGTTTTCCACAAGCTTCACAGAGAAATGGGACATCTCGGGGTCGAGAGGACTTTGAACCTGATCCAAGATCGATTCTATTGGGCCCGTATGTACTCTGACATAGAACACTTTGTCACCCAAGAGTGTGAGTGTCTCAAAGCAAAGCGACCTCACAAAGCAACCAGGGTTCCCATGACAACCATTGTTACAACGCGCCCAGGTGAGCTAGTATGCATTGACTTTTTACACTTAGAGACATGCAAACAGGGGTTTGAGTACATTCTTATTGTTATCGATCATTTCACTGGTTTCGCCCAGGCCTACGCCACGAAAAACAAGTCTGCCAAAACTGTGGTTGACAAACTATTCAATGACTTTGCGCTCCGCGTCGGATTCCCAGAGAGAATTCACCACGACATGGGGAGAGAGTTTGACAACCAGCTGATGGATCAGCTACAGAGGAGCTGTGACGTGCGGGGATCCCACACAACATGTTACCATCCCCAAGGCAACGGGAAGTGTGAGCGGTTCAATAGAACTATCTTATCAATGCTCCGCACCCTCACAAGTGAACAGAAGGCTGACTGGAAGAGCTCATTGACAAAACTGGTGCACTGGTACAACTGCACCCGCAGTGGGGTCACAGGGTTCTCTCCCTACTATTTGCTATACGGAAGGTCACCTCGTTTGCCAGTAGACCTGCTTTTCAACCTACAGCCCAGAGAGGCAAAAGAGTCTTACACTGAATATGTACAGAACTGGCAAAATCGAATGCGACAAGCCTATGAGATCGCATCCAAAACAGCGACCCGAGAAGCTCTACGAGGCAAGAAAGGCTACAACAAAAGAACACATGGAGCCGACCTGCAACCTGGTGGACGGGTGCTCGTGCGCAACCTGTCAGAGAGGGGCGGCCCTGGTAAACTGCGGTCCTACTGGGAAACTAAAGTGCATGTGGTGGTTAAGAGAAGGAGCATTGACAGCCCGGTGTATGAAGCAGTACCAGAGGGAGGAGGTAAGAGTCATGTGTTACACAGGAACCTCCTACTCCCATGTGACAGTCTGCCCTTGGGGAAACCTGAACCTGCCCCTTCAAAACAAGATAGGAAAATACAGACACGGATAAGAACAAGACAACACCAAATCAGCGAGAACTCAGACAGCGAAAGCAGTGATGAAGTGGAGCTGGTGTGCCGTTTCCCAAACGACCAAAAACGTCAGAGAGCTGCAGACTTGAATCCAGAGGCAGAGCCATTTGCACCAGCCCTGACTATGCAAGATGGAGCACCAGATCTGGAAGATGCAACGGTTGCTCAAGCGGAGGCAGAGACTGACAACAGAGGCATCACAGCTGCTGGAGACGGTGAGAACGACGCAGAGCCTGGGGAAAGTCTACAAGAGTCATCAGAGGAAGATGATCCTGATCCTGACCCTCCTCCAGTGACCAGCTACCCGCAGCGACACAGGCACCCTCCCCGAGTGCTGACCTACAACGCCTTGGGTGAGCCGACGTGGTTGGAAGCGGGTGCCGAGAGCCTGCATGTCGTGAGTACGTCCCCAGCCTGCAACCCACCGGTCATGTGGCGACTGTGGGCATCACTAGACATTGAGGTAAAGGGTTGAACTCACATTACACAAACATCACTCTAGCTCAGAGAAAATGGACTCTAAAAAGTTAGAGTGGTGAAATTCTATGGACTATGAAGAAGAGACAATTCCAGGAGAACATATTGACACGATTCTGTACAAACGAAGAGACTTGTAACAGACTAAAAGAACTGAGGCCGATATGAGTTCTGTTACATTTGAGAGTTGATCTGATTGAGGTCCAGAATACAGTAACTGATGTTTAGTGGTATAGATCTAAATGGATAAGATACTTTTGATAAATGGGTACTAATTGAATTGAATGTCAAGTGCCACTTTAGAATAAGTAATACCATGTTTTCAGTGAGAAAATGCAATGTGTTGTGAAAAGGTACACTTTGAGTATCCGAAATGTCTGGAGACATTTATTAATGGGGGGGAGAGTGTGGCAGACAGAGCCATCAGTGGTCTATTGTTATTGTTTAACATTTAACATGTTTTCCAGTTAGCACAGCTCTTGTTCAGAGTGTGGTGAAAATTGTCTGTGTTTGATGGTAAGAAAAGGTTGATTTATTGTTTGAAAAATATAGTGTCATCTAGTAGTATGCAGTGTCTAACTCCGACCAGCAGAGGGCGCGTTCGCTACACTGTGTGTGTTCAGGAACAAGGGAAGTCTAGCGTGAATGCGTTCAGAGAATGGGAACTCACACACTTGAGAGTGAAGTTACCGTGTGTGTGGCGAAACTGTGACGATAAAATGCCTATTTTTGCTCTTTGCAGAACAAAATAAACAACTTTCAAAATAAATGTGTAGTGGAGGGCAGCTTCATTCTGCACCACGCTACATGTCCGTTTTCAAATGTATTTGTGCAATAACTTTGTTGAATGAAAAAATGCAATACTGCTGTCACCTGACTTTTCACAAAAAAGTGTCTGTATTTTAATTTAGAATAGTTTTTATGCAAATTACACAAAAGACAAAGAAAATATGATATGTTATACCTATTTCGGCCATAAGCGGTCATATTGACATCATTTCGCGGGGTTCATTGTTTCATTTTTCGCGGGGTTTGCTGCTTTTTTTTTCTCTATTGTCTCTAACTTTGTGAGCGGTCTCCAGCTGTGATTCTTTGTGAAATTTACATGTAAGCAGGCGCGTCGTTAGACCTAGGCATTTGGGGCTATATCTCCGGATATTTTGGGAATAGCCCCAGATCTCTGTGCCTTGAAAAAAAAAATAAAAATCAAATATAATTGCCTAATGCTGAAAGGTTTTTATGTGGCTGCATATTGAATGGCCAGCAGTCACAAATACAACATTGTCACCAGAAGATGGCCTGGCTTTCCTCATGGCACATGCCAGTGCGCTTTCCACGACCCTAGAGTTAGATCCGGTCAAATTATATGTTTCTGATTGAACCAAAGTGTCAGTTGGACTTAAGAAGGGCGGAAATTCCAATACTACTAACGGCCGTAAGAGGTCATTTTGACTGCTGGAGTTAAACTCTATAATCTATAGATACTATAATCTATAGTATAATAATAACCCACTTTAATCTCTCATGTAAATACCCAACTGAGTGATGAATGCATTCATTGTGTCATGATATTTTTTTAATAAACGAAATAACACCTAAATGTACATTTTAACAAGTTTAATTATACACTTATCCATATCATCGTACATAGTAAACCGTAATTACTGCATTTATTTACACAAGATTTTAATAGAGAAAAGTCAGAACAAGAAAATTAACTATTAAAAGTAACTTATTTGATTATGAAACATTTATTTTAACACTTCATACATAATAAAATAAATAATAATAATCGAAAAAGCTGGAAACGGGCTGATATAAAGCAAAAACAAAAAAAGGGCTGTTGTGATCACTGGTCACAGTCTCCGCAGATCTCCGCTCTCCTCGCACAGTGGGTGATTTTACACCCCACGGTGCATTTAACCCACGGGCACGGGCATTTCAAATGCCGGCAGTGTCGGTCCGAAAGAGATGCAAACGAAACCAAACGTCGGACGCTTGAAATGCCACAAGCCGTGTGTAATTGACATTATAACATTCATCACTCAATTGGGTATTTACATAAGAGATTATAGAGTTTAAATACCGCCGTTCTAGTAGTATTGGAATTCTGGCCCTTCTAGTGTTAAAAGGAGACCAAAACACATAACACCAAGTAAACACCCATAACTAATTAACTGAAAAGTGGATTGATGAAAAAAAAACGCATTTAAAAACTTAATAAAAACAAAACATAATCTCAAGGAGTTTGCAAACTCTCCTCAGGCCATCAGGAAGACCCAAAAGGACCCCCAAACAATGGTGAAAGGTTAAAAAGTCTCTCTTAAAATGTGCTTTGTTTGCTCTTTTCAGTCACTGGTTCACTATGTAGTAAAATCCTGTGTCATATGGGATAACGCTAAAAACATATGTGAAAACTCATTATCATTATCGTTATCCAGTATGACATTTTTGACTGGTGTCATCAAATACAATACATTTTTTGAAGATGAGATTTTAAAAATGAGTAAATAACATTCTCAACAAAGGTAAAAACTACATTGATCTGCAGTTTTAACCTATTTACATTTTTGGTCAACTTGAAACCTTATTCGTCACTGAGCCCAGTGTCTATCTTTCCAGGCTGCCATGTTTTGCCCTTTCTGTGGGCAAGATTTGGGGATGGTCGTAGTATTCTGTGGCTCATGTGGCAAAAATTTACAGTTCTTGGCACAAGCTCAAGACAACAGTAAGTAGTCTTGATTGTATGTATATGTGTTTGTTAGCAGACACACCACACTCTTTGGAATTCTAATAAGTTGCTACATACAGTATTTTATCAGTATGGAGGCCTCCTTTTCTTGACGTTTTTTTAATGTAAAATACGACAGGATAATGTTTGAGTTCCACTGCCGTGGGGCAGAAACTCATGGTGTGAAGTTTTGGTTTTGATAGACCTCCATCTCTTAGCAGAGGGAAGGGTTCTGCCATAATCTTTCCTGCACACCTCTTGCCCTGAAGAGATGGCAGATTGCAGCTGGGTCATTCCGTGTAAAATAAACACAGTCTCAGATTTTGTTAAAATCTTGTCTACATGAATGGGTCACAAAACTATGGCCTGTAAAGTATTTTTGTTCAATTTCCATGTTTTCATATACTGATATCCCTGGCTATTCTTCAACTTTTACTCTCTCAAAATTGCCTCATCTGGCAAGCTATGGTTGGGCATTAATATCTTTAAGTGTTATTCATGGCCTCACCAATCTTTGTAGAATGGAAGACAAACATGTTCTCAATATGACTGAATCATTAAGAGTTAGCACTGCATGCCTATTTTCTGCCCCCTTTCTATAAGGTTCGAGATTTAGAAAAACGTGCTGCATTCCCGATTTTTAGGATAATATGTGCCCATTTTCTATACCAATATGGTATCAAACATAATTTTTCTCCAAATGCAATCTTTAATTAATTGTGAGCCAGTATTTGAGTTTCCTACCACTAATGGACAGGAAGATATTCAAAATAAAACATGGTGTGGTTGCATTTTTCAGTCATTTTCATAGGACCATTATGGCATGTAGGGTAAAAATTAAAGAACAGCAAGTTCCAAAAAGCATAGGATTTGAACAGATATATTATAGGCCTTAGTTTTGGGACCCAACCATTATGTAAACAAATCTGAGACTGTGCTGCAACAACCTTAGCTGATTTGACACAGAATGACCCAGCTGCAGACCGGATGATGTGCTGCAGTCTTTTTCTCCCTTTATGTTTATTAGGGTCAGCATCGGACAGCCCCACAGAAGAGGATCTGATCAGAAAATACTTTAATGATGGCTACAGCAATGATGAAATTCTGGACTTCCTGGCAACGACTCACAATATGAAAATGAGCCTTCGCACTCTCAAGAGTAAACTTAACAGTTTGTCATTGTCCAGGCAAAAAAATTACTCTCCTCTTGCTACTGTTCGTGTTGCCATCCAAGAAGAGCTAAAGGGACCAGGCCAGCATTATGGCTACCGTATGATGTGGCAGACATTGCGCCAGAAGTACGCTCTGACAGTGAGAACGGATGATGTCATGGCATTGATGGGAGAGCTTGATCCAGCAGGAGTTCAACTTCGTGCAAGACGGAGATTTGTAAAAAGAGTTTACAGCTCTTTACAGCTGGACCAAACCATGTCTGGCATGTCGACGGTTACGACAAATTAAAGCCGTATGGCTTGGCCATTAGTGGCTGTATAGATGGATACTCTCGGAAAGTGCTGTGGTTGGTGTGTGGAGCAAGCAACAATGACCCTGGAGTCATTGCCCAAAACTATCTGCATCTTGTCTCAGAATGTGGGATCATACCAATGTGGCTTCGCACAGACTGTGGCACTGAAAATGGCACAATGGTGGCAATCCATTGTGCCATGTTTGATACCAACACTTCTCACAAGTGCTTCTCACATTGGATGAACTTAACTCAGCAATTTGGTAAAACAGTTGACAGTGTCATGCGCACTCAAGGCTCACTGATACACGTGGTGAGTAAAGGCGAGTACGATCCCACAGAGGACCTACTGTGGCACAAATTACTGAATGTTAAAACCACTTATTAGCCAGCTGGTTTTGTGGTTGTGGCTGATCTATGTACATTTGCTGCCTATGTGCTCAGAATTAGTGTGCCAGTGAAAATATAATCCAATGTAAATGTCATGTTGAACTGATAAGCATATTTTACTCCCAGGTTTGGTGGAACTGACTGTGGGTTCCCAGTCTCACAGGAGGAACTGGGTGCGTTTATGGCTGAGTCAACCTACAGTCCATGTGGAGATGACCATCTGCAGGCGCACTTTGAGGACCTACAGAGACAGAGTGGTCTGATGCAGCCATTGATCTGGGAGTCCTGTGTGGACAACTACATTAGATTGAAGAACATGGCTGATATATAATTAAATGTGAGTCCAACTTTCACAGAACAAGTTTGAAAATGGAAGTGGCAACTGCTTAAAACATTCAACATCACACCTTGTTTTCTAATACCAACTTTGAAATTAGTAAAGTCCAAAACCAGGAGAGTTTTGTATTCCAAAGTCCATGTCTTTTTTAAACTGATCATAAGTCTTGGACATTGGTATTTTGATCGTGTTTGCACAGGTGCTGCTGACTGGGCAGCAAGATGTTAACTGAAAATTCAGTTTTCGTTGTGGATGAATTCCAGAGGGAGGCAGTGTGTTCAATCCGGTGGCAAACATCAGGATGTCCTGGAGAGAGAGTCCCGCTTGTCGTTCTAAAAAAAGAAGTACTGGAATTAGTTGCATATTATAGTACAACTGAAATAAAACATCAATGCCATAGAAGATCAAGATGATAACAATTGTTCTAATTAAAATAAACCTTCTGTCTCAAGAAGATCTCTCCAGAATCCCAGTGCTCTGGTTTCTTCATGTCGTCTTGTGCTGCCTTTGTCACTGAGCTGAACCTCAAAGATTTCCTCCAATACCTCAGACGTCAGCTGTTCCACACTTGAGCACACAAAGGGCCTTAACACAGATGTATGCTGCTCCAAAGCATGAATGACGTTCAGTGTTGCAAGCCCATCCTTGAATCTAGAAAACATTCAGAGCAATCAATGTCTCTAAGATGATAACGATGGCAGCTTCTTAAAGGAGCAGCCCCACCACTCATTAACCAAATTTGTTAATACATTCAGTGTAAAATCTGTCAGCATTTACATGCTTATAATAATTACAATCTTTTAATTACCAATCATTTAGAGCAAGTAAGTTTTCATATTCACCCAGTGGCCGAAATTAACTTTTTCACTACCCTGCCAAATGGCTAGCAAATGCTTGAATTTTGCCAGCCATTCAGTAGATTACCCTTTTTTTACTGAGTGAAATAAATCTACTAGCCTCTTGCATATTTAATCAGAATTTGGCTTGTGGCAGGTGTTATTTCAGACCCCAAATTTACCCCTTTGACATAGACCAAGATGATATGTTACATGATGTCAGTATGTTGAATGAAGCAAACTCTTGTGAAAATTAAATTCTCTCAAAAATACAGGAAGAATACACCTGAGATGCAACTGCACTCTTGTAAACCCTAATTCGTCTTATTATCACAATTGGTCATAGCATGCATGATTTTTGGCTTTCTAATAATTCATTTACAACCGGCAGTCTGCAACATGCTGGAATGTCTGTCGATTGACTCGTGTAGTTCATTCAGTGTAGCTGTGTTGGATATCTAGGGTAGAGAACAGTCACCATAAACATTAAGCAATATGGTGAGACATATGACAGAGGAAGGAAGTACTTTATAATAAAAATAAATCTCTCTCTCTCTCTGACTTTGGATATACTTGAGAGTTTAAAAATAGGTTGGTTTTTTTAACTGTGGGGTCATGGTTGGATTTTTTAAGAGGATTAAGTGATCAACTACTGCATGTTTGAAATGGGATCTAACAGTATCTGAGGACAGAGAGTTGTTATTAATTATGAGAATACAGGGACCTCCATTGTCCAAAATTTTTGTTTGGAAAAGTTCAAGGGGGGGTGAATACTTTTGCAAGCCACTGTATATGTCTCCAACTAATCGTGCACTTGAAAAAGGCATTTTAAAGAAAAGCATTTTTAAAAATTAAAATAGAATAAAAAATTCCAAATGCTTAGCCTGGCGGGGGGTCAACTTAAACCTGGCGGAAATCCTGATATGCAATGCTAACCCAATGCTTAATTTTACTGGCTAGCTTTAAAAAGCTATTCCCGCAAGATTTAGCTAGGCTAGCTCCTCAGCCTACACTGTAAAATATTACCAGGATCTTACAATATTTAACTGTAATATTTCACAATAAATTACTGTATTATCAATCACAATATAATACTGTAATTTAGAATTTACTGTGAAATCAATACAGACACAGTAAATTATTGTGAAAAAACTGATACCAGGATTTCACAACAGTTTACTGTATTATTTCACAGTAAAATACTGTATTCAAACCATCCTCTGTGGTAACACAAGAAATTACTGTTAACTTGAATTGCTGCATTGTGGGCAGTGTTGCCAGATTGGGCGGCTTTTGTTTACGCCAGGCCAGAAAAAAATACATTGGGCGGGTGAATAAAATTTGGGCTGCTTTTGTCCACATTTGGCGAGTTTTTAATATTGTGAAAACATCTCTCTCTCTCTCTCTCTCTCTCTCTTTTTAATATAAAAAAATAGCCGAAAAAAATAATTGACGTGCGTTGTATTATGCTAAAGGATGACACCAGAAATCTCACGGGATTACGGCTTGATTACGGATGTGTGCTCTGGCCTGAGCAGAAACGGATTGACTTCCACCACTGTCAAACCACCCTGACAGTTGTTGGGGAGATTTGATTCATCCATGTATTAGCCAGCTGACCTGGCTTCCAGTGACTGTGAAACATTTTCAACATTGTTCAAGTTAATGGAAAGACGCTGATTCTGCGTAAAGGTAAGATACGTTTTATGTCACCTTATCTTATTTGCACTGTGACTGATTTTGGTAACTGTAGCCCTACCTCTATGGCAATTGCTCATCAATTAAAAACTAGTTTTTCATTGTTTTCCTGTGTTCGGAATCTCTATCAGCTGCTGTAAGGCCAGATCATTGTGCATCTTTCAGCACCACAGGTGTGGAAAGGGGGAGAAAAAGAGAGGGAGGGAAGGAGACTCTGTATGTATATAATTTTGTTTTGTTTTGCATGAAGTCATACAGGTCATTTTTGATGTAATTAATGAAATGTATTAGGCCTACACGGCTTAAAAGTGCACCTTTTTACGTGCAGATGGCATTATTACTGATCTGGGCCTGGCACTAGGATGCCTGAGGTTCATTTTGCAATTTGTGCAGCCTATGGTTGATTTACTGCACTCTTGTTGGTTATTTATCTATCATTTATGATATTTTATTAGGTTATTTGATGCAGATATGAAGCTCTGGATGTGTTTTCTATTAGACGTGTTAGATTTTAAGGGTTTACACAGGTGTCTGGCAACTTCGTGGTTTAGGCTTTTTTTTT
>CAEMYA010000468.1:322235-333325 GCA_903131615.1 Diplodus sargus | reverse complement strand
GGCAATTATATTTGATTTTTTTTTTTTTTCCAAGGCACAGAGATCCGGGGCTATTCCCAAAATATCCGGAGATATAGCCCCGAATGCCCAGGTCTAACGACGCGCCTGCACATGTAAATTTCACAAAGAATCACAGCTGGAGACCACTCACAAAGTTAGAGACTGTCAGGCTCAGACAGAAATTGAGGACTCAGATGCAGAAAGATAGTTGTAAAGACAGGCTTTATTTTTAATATAGTTTCTCTGTAGACAGAGTGATAAATAAACCGGCTGAGAAACACCTAGTGTCCAAAGGACAACTAGCAAACAAAGACAAATGGAACAAAAGACGCTCCCGCATGAGGAAAAGAGATATCTACACTAATCTTAGAGAAATTGACACTATGAAAAACTTATAAAAATCAAAGTCGCTCAACAAATGAGGAAATCACACAGGCTATGAAAATATCTACGCTGAATAAGGCTGAAAAACTTTAAAGAACAGAAAATGCCCCAACAGGAGGAAAAGCAAACGTTATAAAACTTAAACTGACCAACAAAACAAATCTCTGACCAAAAATGGAATCAAAATCAAAATCACTCTACAACAGAGGAAACTATATGCAAAAACAAAACGTGGCAATACTTAACTTTCTCAGAATCAACAAGGCTGTGATCAGGGCTGTGAAAAAGGCTTGATGTGCTTCGACGGAATGAACAAAATACTCTAGCAACAAGACAGGGGAAGACAAAGACTATATACACATGAGGGGAGGGAGCACAGGTGGAAACAATCAAGGATCAGAGGAAGGGCAAGTGACCTGAAACGAGAGGAGAGTTACTTTTCAAAATAAAACATTAAATTCACAAGACAAAAACCCAAGACAGGACATCCCTCACCGCGGTGTGACAGAGACAATAGAGAAAAATAAAGCAGCAAACCCCGCGAAATGATGTCAATATGACCGCTTATGGCCGAAATAGGTATAACATATCATATTTTCTTTGTCTTTTGTGTAATTTGCATAAAAAATATTCTAAATTAAAATACAGACACTTTTTTGTGAAAAGTCAGGTGACAGCAGTATTGCATTTTTTCATTCAACAAAGCTATTGCACAAATACATTTGAAAACGGACAGAATGACCATCTTGGCCGTTCTAGTGTTAACCTCTCTCCACCTTCCTCTTAGTCATTTCCCCCCTCGCTGATCAATTAAATGTCGCAGTGGTGTTGTTTATTTTAGCTAGCTAAACTAAGACAGCTTAACTAACGTTCAGCTAAACAAACAAACAAACAGAAAACGTACAATCAGCTAGCGTTAGGCCTACGTAAATCTTTGTGAACTGTTATTGTTATATTACTGTAAAAGATTACAACCAAATGTTTAAACCACAAACCTTTTTTTTTATTGCCGCCTGTAGTAGTTTTGCTCCACTCATCCACTCGTCCTCTCGTCCTCTCGTCGTACAGACCGTTATTGAACACTTCAGTTGTGTGGACACATCCGTTGTGTGACACTTCCGTTGTGAGTACTCAATATGCAGCATTTCTCTATTGCATGTGTTTGGGGTGTTTGTGTCGTTTTGGTTTTGCATCGTTTCTGTGTTTGCAGCATTTTGTTGTTGCATGTGTTTTATGTATCTTTGGTTCTGCATCGTTTATGTAAATGCAGCGTTTGGCCGTTGCGGCGCGTTTGCCCTTGTCGGCCACCGTATAAAAGTGCCCCATGCACTCCCAGTGAAAATGAGTTTGAGCCGAAAATGAAAATACAGTCAATCTTAAAAGTGCCTCCTTGTATTACAAAGTGCCTCACTTTAACTATGGGAGTAGAGCGTCGAGGAAGCCACCTACAAACTCCACAAGACTCCAGAGAACATCCAGGTTACCAGGGACGTGTAGTAGCGACCAGATGTGAACCGATGTGGTTTGACTTCAGTTAAGGTACCGTTTTCTTCTAATGATCAATAAATGACTCTGTAAGTCAAAGCAGTAAAGTGAAAGCTCAAATAAATGTATTTTCCTCTGAACTCTGTGTGTTTTGTTCGACTATTATAAATTCCATGCCCATGATATAATATGGTAGTACATTTGTTTAATTAAGCTGCAGGCCAATGTTGGTAGCATTAAATTCATAATTTGGTTGTGAGGTTAGAATAGCGTCTAACTAGCATATTTTGGATCTGATATGGCATTATGTGTGATTTCTGATTAGACTAAGATCTTGTAAAATGGTGTCTCATAGTTTATTAGGATCTCTGATTTGGTTTGTAATTACAGTATAATTTGGTATAATAGTGTCTAAGTATAATAGCCTATACATTAAGTAATAAGACTTTATATGCGGTTTGTGATTACAGCATTATTTGGGTAGGCTATAGGGTGTCTAATTACAGTATAAGTCTTCTTGTTTACTACTGTCTGATTAAGATAACATTATTTCTAGTTGTCTAATTTGATACAAAGTACGGCTTGTTACGTCTTATTAGCGTATTGTTTTTGTCAAATTTCATACAAAGTATGGCTTTTTACGTCTTATTAATGTACTGTAAAATAAAGTGCGACCCGAAATGGTACATTAAATTCCTAGAACTTTATAACCCACTTCACTTTTGGCGCTATATCCATACACATCTTGACCACAAGTCAGGAATCAAAAAGACAGAAATATAGTGAGCAAAGTCTTTACAATACCTCCTCAACAAGAAGGAGACATACTTCGTGCGATTTGGTCCTCAGAGTCTCAGGGTGGTGCTGCACAAGGCGTTGAATGGTCTTCAAGTCAACTTTTTCTTCATCCTGCATGTTTAGGTGACAGTAAGTAATTATAACACTGTTTATCACTTCAGGAACAACACAAATACTTTTGTCATTCAACTCATAAATCACCTTTTTTTTAAATTTAGACTATTGTGTGCTTTTATATCTTGATACAAAAATCAAATAAAACCTGCATGTATAAAAGTTGAAGTTACACAACTTGTAAGACTATTATTCTGGATGTGTACATATGAACTCACCTGCTCCACTGACAACATTTGCTGGTCACAGGACTGTTCCCCGTCAAGATCCTCTTTTGTTTGGCTGAGGAACTTTTGGAGGGGAGTGGCAGTGTCGGCCACTGGAGGTAGATGTGAGAGGTTTGAGTTCAGTTGGAAGTGGTCCTTTCTGTCCTCAACTGGCTCGACCTGATTTGTAGCTGACTGTTGAAAGCAAAATAGATGTCACTTAAATGTTTTATGTACTGTCAAGTGTTGTTTATGTAATAAAAGGTATGTCTAATAGAAATTCAAGTCCAACAGTTTCCGCATACAATTATTGTGTTATGTGACTCAGACACTCCAAAACACCCAAAACAGGCTCACCTGCGGCCTTTAATTTAGTCACTAACACAGTAAGATGAGACGGACGAGGAGGAGTTGGCAATGGAGGAATATCACCATGTGTGCAGCTCTAAATCCTAAAGACACCCTACATCACCATTCAACCCCTTGGCCTTACAGTACTTCCATCTCATCAGTTTCCTGGACAAACAACACAACAACTTGTCTCCAGCCAAGCAGATGAATGGCTCAGAGCAGCCCAGGTACATTGACATCTGGGACACACAAGTTTCCACTGAGTTGCTCTTGTCCACAACCGGTTCAGTGAACCTACTGATTATCTATGTTTGTCATCATCTTGTAGTATATGACAAAGGACACAAAATTATGAAGACAATATGACAAAGGTGACTTGGGAGGAGTGACCTCGACTGCATCCTGCACAGACAGACTGCTGTAAATGTAATGCATTATTACTAACTGGACTGGAGCAGCAGGACAGTCAGCTGAGATGACCTGGCTGATGCAACTTCTCTACCTGTCAGTGCTGCGACCCCAAAGATCCCTGAGACCCTCTTGGAGCTCTGCAAGCTGGGGTTGTTTTTCTACCAGTACCTACCCTGCTTGTCTGCAGTAAGTTTCATTTTAATGTGATAATACACCAAAAATTGCATATTAGAGAACACTATGGAGAGTATTCACATATTCATCCATGTAGTTTATTCCTTATGTTCCAGCAGGGGCGTCACTAGGTTTTAAGGACAGGGGAGGCTTAGCCCCCAAGAGATGCACAGGATGTGAGCAAACATAGCGCGCGAGCCCAACATTTTTTTAGACAGCTAACAAAGACTGAGAAATGATTTATTGTTATTATTTTGAAGTCGCACAGATTACATTTTGGGCACATATTTGACTAAAGTGGTTGTAATTTCAAGCCCTGAAAAATATTATTTAATTAATTGAATGAAAGTAATATTAGTCTTATATGGTGCACCTTGACTGAAATGTTTCATATTTCATATTCATATTGAGTTCCATAAAATTCCAAGACTGTCTGCATCACAAACGACTCTACAAACGACTCTATCCTGTGAAATCCTTTCCAGTAGCGGTCTCTCCCCTCTCACTCCCTGTGCTCCTCTGTCCTGACTCCTGCAGGTCAATAGGGGTGGTGGAGTGATTATTACTAGTGCATTATTATTATTATTATCATCCACTGATGATAATCATACGCGAATGAGCTCCGCTCCTGTTTCACGTGTGCATCCATGCGTAAAGTGAGAGCTGATGCTGCGGAAGGAAGTCACCCGAAGATAGTATATGGTAAAAAGAGTGCACACTTAACTCTATAAACAACCAAGGCCTTTACAATGCAGTTCAGACTAACTAGCTAGCTAAGTAGCAGCGTTCCTTTAGAGGTAGAATGTAACTTTTGACCGCGAAACAACAAAGGTGAGACGTGCGCAGAGATTGTTTGTAGTGTGCAAGCAGTGATGAATACTTAAAAAACATTCTTATATCCATTCTTCTTCCTTAACGCTCTTCTCCTCATGCTGTTCTAGTCACTCTGTGTGCTTCACAGAGGCTCACGCTGCAGGTACCAAGTGCAAGCAAGGTCGCAGGGAAAATGTGGACTGGATTTTCAGTGATGTGGGCGTTCTCTATATGAACAAATGGAATGGAATGGATAACGACGCACTGAAGGGCTTCTGAACTCAACATAAAAATGAGATAAAGCTCATCAACACAGTCTTGGTTTGTCTTGTCATAGTCACCTCTGGTTTAGTTGAAATAAATCCTTAATTCACTGAGTAAGCTGTGAAAATATTCCAGCTCCACATGTTGTTTCCACCTGCTCCTGATCTCTTGCTGTCTGATGTTCTTCTGCCGCTGTACACCTCTCTGGTCCCTGCCTGCTGTGTCTTATTATCCAGGAAGTCATTGAGGTCAGAGCTGCTGTAAATCACTTCTGTACTGCTAACTGACCTCAGTTGGTCGTGGAGGCTGTCAGTGTCCAGCTAGATTCACTCTCACCTCATTCTGTCAGTCCAGTTGAGCTGGGCTTCATTACCACTGGGCTGGGTTTCATTGTTCGCGGTGATCCGAGGTCTTGGTTCAGATAGTTTCTGGGGTTACTGGCTCCATGACTACCTCCACCAAGAGCAACTTAGCTAATGCTAGCTAGCAAACAGCAGTAGTTGTCTGGTACTCTGGTGATATGCTACCCCCTCTGTTTTTGGAGCCATCTTTTAAATCTAGCCGTTTTCTAGAAATCACACCTCCGTACCTTTTTGTTATGTTAACCTTGCTACCTAACAGCTTTGAGCTGCCACATCCAGTCTTTACTTTTTTCAGAAGGCACAGTCATTAAATAACCGTCAAACAAGCTTGGCTCATAAATCTTCACTAATCTAGCTATAGCACAGTAAACAATCAGTCTAATATCGTGTTAAACAAGTATTAGCTCCAGTATATTTAATGCCACATGATGAAAACAGTATTGAAAGACTGAAATGTTGAATTCTGATCAATATTCATAAAACACTGACCATGTAATCAAACACAAATTGATTAAACTGAATTAATGAGAACCAATTAACAACAGAATGTTCAACGTTTGTTCCATGCTAACATGCAAGCCAACCATAACTGCTGAGTAAATCCCCTCTATGAAGACAACAAATAGCTCACATCATGTTCACTCATGCATGCATAAAGACAGTTGTTCAGGAAGAATGTTGTAGCTGACCCTGTGAACTCGTAACTGGGCAAGATTCTAAAAGGGATCATTCAAGTATATTTGAATTCACTGCAAAATGTAATTAGTGAACTGTGTGAGCTGTTGCTTAGAATCTCCCTCAACACATCTAATTCTATAGATGTCACATTTTCTCAACTCTTTTTTCATCTCATGTATTCTTGTGATCTTATTTAATCACTTCTGTAAATTTGAACATTCCATCCTGAGGTTATGGACCCAGAAACACGATGTCCTACTGTGTTGTGTCATTAAAACACAAAACCTGGGGGTACTTCATTAAATGAAGAATCATGACCGCTGTGCTCTAACACAGATCAGGGAATATATGCTTTTAGCTGTCACTTAAACAGAGCATGACATTTGTCAAGCGTAAAATTGATCAGATATGCTCTCTGTCTAATTCGTCTTTGTCCCTTGTTGTGCCACCATCTTTATTAATTTTTAGCTTTTAGCTATCAGACTGAATTGCCATATTTTTTTAGACTCATATCATATTTGTTTCAGCTGTTTTCTGAAACCAATCAGCAGTGATTAATAAATCTGTCCCGCCTACATTATTTCAGTCAACACACAAGCATGTCAGTCAAATAAATATGCTAATTTAAGAGTTCTCATTTCTGGATCTTGCACAGAAAAAGATGTCCTTTTTAATCCTGTCTACAAAGCTTCAATTGGCTAAGTTGTTTTTCCAACACCAGGGGCCTCATGTATCAATTAGTGGACAATTAATACACACATGTTTACAATCATATGGATGGATATAAAAGCATGCGCAAAGTGATGAAAAAATGGCATTAACAATGGCAGCTTTGGCCTTGTTAGAAGACATCGCAAATGATTATATCAGACGTGAGAGGATTTTTAGAGAATGGGAAGATCTCCTGGCAAATGAAGACACCTGGCTCATGAGTCGTTTTAGGTTGCCGAGACCAGTGTTGCTGGAGCTGTGCGCAGAGCTGCAGCCGGCCCTAGAACGAAACACAGCCAGGAGCCAGGGGTTGTCCGTGCGCAATTCCCATACAATGCTGTTGAACAGGCCAACATTAAAGCGCAATTTGCAGCAAAAGCCGGTTTCCCTAATGTAATCGGAGCTATTGACTGCACACATGTTGCTATAAAAGCGCCATAACAGGATGAATTTGTTTTTGTCAACAGGAAACATTTTCATTCAATTAATGTTCAAATAATATATGATGCGCAAATGCAGCTCACCAACATTGTGGCAAGCTGGAGGCTGGCACGGTGCGCGATGGGTGGCTTCTCGGTCAGTAAATAATGTATCCGTTTAATTGCGCCCCGAATGTAAACCAACACAATGCCCATTTGGGCACGTGCATTCAAATATGTGTATTTGTTTTTCCCTGGTGAAAATAGAGCGGCAGAGCTATCTAACAAGCCCTTTATTGTCTCCTTGTGTTCAGTATTTGTGTCAAGAAACGCGTGCGTAAAGTTGGAAATGTCACACTGCAGTAGCCACGGCGCACTTCTGCAGTCATTAATAGAAGTGTGATCAGTTTTGACAATCCTTGTAATGAAGTTGTTTTGTCCTTCTGTTTGTTTCCCACTAACGGTAGCACTTATATATTATTATTATTTTTATTATATATTTCTTAAAAAAAAAAAAAAGCAATAGTGATTCAATCAAGTGGTGCACGAATAAAGGAAACTAAACCTATTTCACATGTTGTATTACTCGGTCATTCGGCGGGGGGCCCATTTTTATTTTATTTTTTTAAATTTCATTGAGTGTGCGCTGCTCCGACCCCACAGCGTTCACTGCCTCACACACACGCTTCCACTCACATTTCTTTTTTTGGGTGTTTATCCTTGACGAGAGGCTACCAAATAATACAGATCTTTGCGTCTCGACTTCATTTAATAGCGTTTCGAGCTCAGACTCGGTGAATTTGCGCTTCTTTCCTTTACTCATGGTGTGAATCTGATGGTGCAGAGAGGGGAATCCCCGGTGCAGGCCCTATTTAAATTAATTTGCATATTTAAATGGGGGCGTGGACAGGGACAAAGGAAAAGTGCTTGGATCCATGCGTACGCACACTTTGATACATCTGATTTTTTTTGTGGGTACGTCAGTATCTGGATTCTAGCTTACGCCATGTTTCAGTAGGAAATCCACGCAAGTCTTAGTACATGAGGCCCCAGATCTTTTTAAAAATCTGAAAAAAGTCAGACAAATTGGCAGCAATTCAGAGGTCTCGAACCAGGTTGTGTTCCCAATCGTCCTTTATTTAAAGCAAAATATTGTAACTGAGGCAACTAACATTAAAGTAGAGTTAAAGGAAAAGTGAGTGACAGTGACAGGCCTCTTCAATTACAGGAACAACTTGTATTACCTTTTATTTAGCATCTAGCCATTATCACTTTAGGGGTGATTGGTGTTGGCTTTTAAATGGCATATATAATACATTGTATGCTCTGTGAACGGTTTGGAAAAAAGTTATGTTTTCGTAAAGTGAGAAGAAAATGCTGCACAGTGGTTCAACCAGACAATTGAATAGGCATAGTCAAAGATACCTCTAGGTATCATCAGTCATTTCTAAAAGCAATTACAAGCTTAGCATCAAAAGTTTTATATATATATATATATATATATATATATATATATATATATAGTGCTCGTGCTGAGGCTCACCTCTCTCCTCCTGCAGCTCTGTCAGGCTACAGTACTTTTTCTTGCTGATGCTCAGGGCAGATAAGCATTAAAGACTTTCTAAAACTGACACGCAAAGTTGATGACTCGCAAAGTTTCTGTGTACTTTTTTATATACTTTTTTTTTTTTCACTGCATCAGAGCCGAGTGTGTGAGTTTGTGCAGTAAAGCTAGCTAGCAAGAAGCTAGCTACTTGACAGCCATGGCTTCCGACAACACCACCCTCATAAAAGCAAATAAACAAATATCTGACCTCAAAGACGACATCCGTCGACTCTCCCAGGAGTTGCAGAAGAAACAGGCTCTGTTGAACTCCTGTCTGGACATTGCCCATGAACAATCCATGCAAATAGTCTCACTCAAAGCGGCCCTCCAGGATACTGCTCCATGGGATACCTCCACCTGTCCGCAGCCTTTCACTTCCTCAACCCCCAGCCTCCAGTCATCCTGGGCTGAAGTTGTGATCCGTGGCAGAAAGGGAGCCCAGGATACGACTGTCTCTCCTCCTCGCCTGAGCCTCTCCAACCGCTTCGACGCCCTGGCCGACAATCCAGATCTCCGCCCGGTCCCGGGAGGCCCCGCCACCTGCTCTCTACACACGGCTGCTGGTGGTCGTACGGCTCCTGGCTCCGGGGGCTGCCTGCTTCAGGGAGCCGCTGGCCCCTCTCCGCTTGCGACCGCTGGTGCTCCGGACTCGGTCTCGGGCGGCTCCACGTCCAGGACGGCTGGCCCTACATCTGCGGTGAGGGAGGTTAGCTCCCCCGAGGCTAGCTCTTCCCCGCCGTTACCCGCCGGTGCCCGGAGCCGCTGTGCTTCGGTCACGGATCGCCAGCTGTCTTCCAGGACAACCATGTCTACTTCTCGCCGCAAATTCCTGAAGGAAGCCGTTCTCCGACGCTCTGGAGGCGTGCGCCACCCGACGTCGCTGGCGGACTCTCTTCCTCCTGGGGCCGGGGCGGCCGACCCACCGCAACACCTGTCCTGCCGGGCACAGTCGCCGATCCTGCCGTCAGCACACGCCCCAGACGCTGGATCACCACCATCCCTCCCGGCTCAACCTCATCCTCGCCCACTCTTTCCACTAACCACCCTGATCATTGGGGACTCCATTACACGAAATATCCGCTTTTTCAACGTCACCACCTGTTGTCTCCCCGGTGCCACAGTCCTGGATATCCTGGAAAAACTTCCTCGGCTGCTGCAGTCTCTCCCGTCCTCCATTGCCCGACTAGTTATGCACGTAGGGACCAACGACATGGCTCGGGGTGCCTCTGAACTGACAAAACGTGCTTTTATCTCCCTCCTGGACTTCCTTCGCACTTGTGGAAAATCTGTTTTTATTTCTGGCCCCATTCCCACATTTGGTCGCGGCGACGTGCGCTTCTCCAGATTATTAATGCTCAACACCTGGCTCAAACCTGCCTGCTACATCCGACCTTTACGGACAACTTTAATCTCTTTTGGAACCGCCCCTCCTTTTTTAAATCCGATGGCATCCATCCTAGCACCACAGGTGCTCGCATGCTTGCAGCCAATATCCAATATTCTGTACATCATGCTCCACGTGACTGACTATTTACACCACACACCCACTCCTTTGACATTCTTCCTCACCCCATGCCAGCAGCAGTACAAAGCACAGTCCAGCTCTCTAGCGCCCCCGTCCCTCCCACTCAGCCCATAAAATCCATCTGGTCCAACTCCCGTCCCCCTTCACGCAACACTGGCCGGGCCGTTGACCACAGTGTCCTAGCCTCCCTGCCCCGGTCAGCTAGTAGCACTGCCAACTGTGAAAGCACCACTGTCAACTTCGGTTTACTCAATATCCGTTCACTCACGAGCAAGGGCCATCTTATCCAGGATCTCATCACTGACCATATGTTTGACTTTTTCTGTTTAACTGAAACCTGTCAACAATCCAACGACTTCTCCCAACTCAACGAATCTACTCCTCCGGCATTTACTTACACCTGTCAACCCCGTGGCACCGGCCGGGGAGGGGGTCTCGCAATAATCCAACATGAGAAGTGGAAAGTCTCGCCGGTGCCTACCCCTGCTTTCACCTCCTTCGAATCCACTGTTTATCAGCTCTCTGGACCGACTCCCACCATCATTGCTACTGTTTACCGGCCCCCAAAACCAAATACTGACTTTCTACATGACTTTGCTGCTTTGCTCACCCACCTATCCACCCTTTCACCAAACAACATAGTACTGGGAGATTTTAACATTTACATGGACAATACCAACAACCCACTTACCAAAGACTTTACATCCTGCCTCGACAGTTTTGGATTTCAACAGCACACCGATACCCCCACTCACTCCAAGGGTCACATTCTGGACTTAATCTGCTGCT
>CAEMYA010000468.1:294405-320428 GCA_903131615.1 Diplodus sargus | reverse complement strand
ATATATATATATATATATATATATATATATATATATATATATATAGAACTTTTGTGTTGTGCTGAAAGCTGGTTGTTCTTCTTTTTCTAAACTACAACCGTGGCTCTCCATTAATGAAGCAGATAGAGGATCTGAGACAAAGGCACTCACATCCTTTTGGCCGTTCCAGAAAATCTGACCAGGGTCCTTCACTTGGAAATCTACAGTCCAGTAACATTAACAATTTAAATAAATTGTCTTGTCACGTTGCGATCCCTGCAGCAGAAAATGTGATTAATACATGTAAATCCAGTCCCTGCTCCTCGGTCAGAGGCCCCGCCGAGGCCTGTCCCTGCTCCTCGGTCGGAGGCCCGGCCGAGTCCCACGCCAAGTCCAGCGTCTGCCCCTCGGTCGGAGAACCGTCGCCTCCGCCGCCGGCCTCCAGTGGGTGCCAGCCCACGCCTCCGCCACCGGACTCCAGAGGGTCCCAGCCCACGCCTTCGCCGCCGGACTCCAGAGGGTCCCAGCCCACGCCTCTTCCGCCGGCCTCCAGAGGGTCCCAACCCACGCCTCCTCCGCTGGCCTCCAGAGGGTCCCAGCCCACGCCTCCATCGCCGGCCTCCAGAACGCCTATGCCTTTGTCGCCGGCTTCCAGAAAGCCTTCGTCTACGTTGCCGGCCTCCAGAACGCCTACGTCTTCGTCGCCGGCCTCCAGAACGCCTACGTCTTCATCGCCGGCTTCCAGGGACTGCCAGCCTAGGTCTTCGTCTTCGTCCCCGACCTCTAGTGGGTCCCAGCCCACATCCCTGGCCTCCAGTGGATCTCAATCCTCGCCTCCACCCTCCTGTTTGTTTGGACCTTGGCACTCCTCCAGACCCCCTCCACCCTTCCCAGCTTCACTTGGACTTATGTTTTAAGGCAGTGGTTCCCAACCCCCGGTCGACCTGTTCCTACCGGGCTGTGAAATGACTCATAAATATTATGAACCATTTCAGCCGGCCACGGTCGGCCCCCCGCGGCCGGCCGCGGGTGTCTATAAGCGCCCCTGTGATGGCTTGGCGGATCATAAGTTCCTGACACTGGTACCCGCCCGAACTAATTAGCGTTGCACAGGTGCCGTATGCAGGTTAGGGGTGCAGCATTAGTCTATGCAGAGATGAGTGGACCCTTAGCAAACCTCCATGAGCCGTTTCTTCGCGGGTTGTTCGAGTAAAAGAAGTAGTGATGAACAAGTGGAAAATGCTACCAAAAGAAAAAGCAAACAGAGCTTCACTCGCAAGTATGACATCTCCTATATAAAATATGGATTTGTTGCAACGGGCGATTCGGAGGTGCAAATCCCACTGTGTGTTTTATGTGGAGAAACGCTCGCCAACGAAGCAATGAAACCATCCAAACTCCAAAGGCACTTAACAACAAAGCATCCCTCTCACAGAGATAAGCCAGTGGATTTTTTTGACAGGAAAAAACGTGAGTTGGATTTGCAGAAGCAAGTTTTAAAAGCCACAACATCAGCTAACTTAGCTGCAACGAGGGCTTCATATCTCGTTGCTCACCGGATTGCAAAAGCTAAAAAGCCCTTCACAATAGGAGAGGAGCTAATACTGCCCGCTGCAAAGGACATCTGTCTCGAACTTTTGGGGAGGAAAGCAGCTGACATGGTGGGAAAGGTTCCACTTTCCAACAATACTGTTGCCAGGAGAATCGATGATATTGCCGGGGATATTGAGGGACAATTGCTGGACAGAATAAAAGCATCTCTGTGGTACGCAATACAAGTGGACGGATCCACTGATGCAGAAAATAAGGCAATAATGTTGGTGTACGTCCGGTATGTGCATCAGGATGAGGTGCATGAAGATTTACTCTGTTGTCTTTCACTTCCGAGCTCAACCACCAGCTCAGAAATATTCAGAGTGTTGAATGAATATGCTGCAGGCAGAATGGACTGGTTGTTTTGTGTTGGGGTCTGTACTGACGGGGCTGCCGCGATGACGGGCCGGTTGTCGGGATTTATAGCCAAGCTGAAAGAAGTGGCGCCGGAATGCGAGGCAACTCACTGCATGCTTCACCGCGAGATGCTGGCAAGCAAGAAAATGTCCCCTGAACTCCACACAGTCCTGAACGACACAATACGGGTCATTAACCACATCAAAGCCCATGCCCTGAGTTCGCGGATGTTTGAATTATTGTGCGAGGACATGGATGCTGATTACAGGCGCCTTCTTCTACATACAGAAGTTAGGTGGCTGTCAAAAGGAAAAGCGTTAACCAGAGTGTTCGAGTTAAGGGAGCAGTTACAGAAATTCCTCAACGACAGACAGTCACCATTAGCAGAGCACTTTAGTGACGAGAGCTGGCTCTCAAAACTAGCATATTTGAGCGACATCTTCATGTCTTTGAATGAACTAAATCTGACGATGCAGGGGAGGATGGCTGACACATTTAGGCTGGCAGACAAAGTCGCGGGATTCAAAGCCAAACTGGCAACCTTGGCACGGCGCGTCAACCGGGGTGTTTTTGACATGTTCAGCAACTTGTCCAGCTTTTCGGAAGAGCCGGCGGGACTTGGCGAGTTGATACACGGCCACCTGACATCACTGTCTGCTGCGTTTGAGCGCTATTTCCCATCTTCAAAGGACCCGAGGAATGGCAAAGGATGGATGCGTGATCCATTTCAAAATGACGATGGTCGAGAGCGGCTCCCATCAAAACAAGACGACCAGCTGATTGAGCTCAGGAATGACGGAGGACTGAAAACACTCTTTGATTCAACATCACTGTCATCCTTCTGGATCAAAGCATTGGGAGAATACAACGAGATCGGCACGCTCGCTCTGAAGACGCTGCTCCCGTTCCCAACGTCATTTCTGTGCGAGGCCGGTTTTTCTGCCATGACCGCCACTAAGACCAGACTTAGAAGCAGACTGAATGTGAAAAATACCCTGCGCGTCTCACTGTCTCCCATCACGCCCCGGTATGATGTACTTGTGACTGGCAAACAGGCCCAGGGGTCTCACTGACACTAATTCAGTAAGTTGATGACATTAATATTTGTAAAGTGGTCCTATTTGATGTTTAGTTTTATTGTATCCTGGTTTTGAAATATGTTTTGGATGCATATTGTTAATGGAACTACAGAACAGCTGACAAGTCTTCTTTGCAGCTGAAGAGGAACTGTATCAATATACACGTTATGATCACGCACAAACTGTTCTGTTCTCGTTGGTCTGGTGACTGGTCAGGTATTTTCTTGTGTGGTTTGGTCTAAGATTTGACAAAATTTGTAAAGCCTGATCTCTACATTTAGCTAGTTTTAGAAATGATAGACTGAAATAACTGTGTGAGTTGCCTATTGAAATAACGTTAATGTCTTTCGCAATACAAAGGGGTTGAAATGTCTGATTTTTAAGTGGTCTGACCATTGAAATAGGCTGTTATTTTCATAAAATAAGTGTTCGTCGCCACCTGTTGGTGGGTTAATAAATGAAACCATTGTGCATTTAGCACTGTAAAAGAATGATATAGCATTTTGAAATGCATTGTTTTGTCTTCAATGTATATTAAAGTTGACATAAATTGCCAACCGGTCCGCCAAATGTTTTTTTATGCTTCTGCCGGTCCTTGGCAATAAAAAGGTTGGGAACCCCTGTTTTAAGGGACATCTGGGAGATGTCCCTTGAGGGGGGGGGGTACTGTCATGACTGTAGATTCTTGTTCCTTGTGTTGTGATTGGTTGTCATTTTGTCTTGTGTTTTCTTGTGTCTAATTTCCATGTCTTTGCATCTTGTCTTGTGTCTTTTGTTTTTCCATGCCCTCATGTGTCCTTTGAGTTTTCCTATGTTCTTCCCTCTGGCTCCCTCTGTCTATTGTGGTGTTCCCTTCATGTTCTCATGTGCTCCTCTCCTTCGTTATCTCACCTGTTGGTCCACCTCACCTGTTCCTCGTCTTGTCATCAGTGTCTGTGTATTTAGTCTCTGTGTTCCTTTCACTCCTTGTCTGGTCATTGTTCTTGTCAGCCCTGTCTACGTCCATGCTCTTGTCCATGTTCTTCAAGTCCCCATGGTATGTGTTCATTGGATTTTGATTTCTGGTTTTCTGACGTTTGATTTGTACTTTTATTTTTTCTTTGTACTTTGTCCTGCCTTTTAGTTGCTACTTTGTCTTGCTGTTTTTGGTTGCTAATTTGCCTCTTGGCCCCATTTTGTCTGCCTTTGGTTTTTGGACTCAGCTTTAAAATAAAGCTCGCCTTTTGTTCTCCGTATCCTTGCCTTCCGTGTGTAACTGCATTTGGGTCCACCTCCCCTTATCCACAGTCCCCCCTATCCCTGCTTGACAGATATGTAGTATGTTTCTTTCTTCAATAGTGACTTTCTACAATCAATTTACAGCCCACCCCATGTGGGCATATTATTCTGTAACATCTATTCCAACTCTACGTTAGCATAGTGCAAAGTAGCACTCATTAAAATAGTTGGACTGCTGCTGTCCCATCACATATTGGTGATGTCAGTAATGTCAGCATGTAGAAATGCTAGTTCCTTATTCAGAGCTGAACCCACAGGTTGTTTATATATCTGCCAGTTTCTGCCTGCCAAATCCTGGTTTACGAATAATAACCTGTGTATGATTAGCACACAAGCAAGTTTTCCCGCTGTGCGATCTCCATCTACTGCCAGTGGTTGTGTCTATCATCCAATTGTTTTACATGGGGGTGTAGCATGTAATCAGAAGCATGACAGCCTGAATTTATGAATTTAGCATATTGAGATCCCAAGCCAGCAACAAACAAACACATAGGTATTCAATTATGAATGTCTTATTTAAAAATGAAGACCTTAAGTACACAAACACACCTCTCATCTATACTGACACTCAGTTCCATTTGAGACAGCTCAGTGGAGCTGAAAAGAGGTCAATGTTTCTATCAAGTTGCGTCCTGACCTTGTGTGTAGATGCGTGACCACTTAACACTTAAAGATTCAATAAGTAGGTGAAATAATAAGTGGGTGCCCCTTTTCTCTGTCTGCATCTTCATCTGTTGATTTCCCCAGTGAGTGACTACAGACAGATGAAGAGGATGTGCATCACTAGTCACCTTCTCTGAAGACAATTGCCAGCTTAACCACCCTGTAACTGCATTCTCAATACTAATCAATAGCGAGTGCTGCACTATCACACATGGTTTGAAACACAGAGAGCATGTGTACATTTTTTGGGACAAAGAAGACACAGAGATTGAGGATAAATTGAACGAACAATGTTGATGGTGACAGAAAAGATTGTTTAAGCCTCTTCAGTCTGTGTTCATCAGGGTGTTTGTGAGAGGTACACTGGACATTATTTGCTGCAGCACTGCAGTGGTCGAGTGGGGAGCAGCCATCTCACCTCGCTCATTAGCGGGAGTAATGAATCGCTGACTATAGATCAGTGTCAGGGGGCTACTCCACTGTGCCCACTGAATCAGTTTGCATTGTAGTTGTGCATATTTCACGGATGTATTTGTGTTTGCGTCTGTCAATATTTGAGCATGTCAGCATTTGTTTGAGTGGACAAATGTGTTTGCATATTCTGAAAAAAAAGAATAAGCATTATCCTGAGAGGGAGCTTCTTTTTTCTTTCCTACACCCAAATGTGTGTTGTAGTTTTTATGAGCTTGATTCTTCGTTCATGGCTTTTCTTCCATTGCTGCATAATTTTTTGCCATAAAGCCCTGATCTGTCTGATTTGGATTGGGTAGAGTTCTCAACGGGCCTGAAAATTACAACCCGACCCGACCCGGCCCGCGGGTTTTAAGCCCGAACCCGACGCAGCCCGACACACCAGCATGAATTGTCTGCCCGAACCCGGCCCGAACCCGACCCCCTGCGTGCCTGCATTGTTTTCCTCATACACTCGTTATCATGATCAGACAGACAGCAGACGGAGAGGTGACGCGAGCCAGGAGACAGGTGCTGCGTCAACGTCAGCAGCAGCACCCGCTCCCGCTGCAAAGAAGACACCGCGCTTCGACCAGTGGGAAAATATATTCGGAGAGACAGAAAGAGACGATTTCCCCACTCCTCGAAAAGCAAGGGTGAATTTGCCTGTAGCAAGTTTACTTTTAGTCAATTCCATCTTCTCCAGCCAGGCTATAGGGGCGAGTACGTCACGCAGCGGCGTCAGGTCTGCGTCTGCCCCTCCCCATGAAGCAGGTAGCCAGACTCACTCTTCACCACACGTGAACAGCGATGATTCACAACAAACAATATATAATTTACAACCTGCAAGAAATGTGTTTTATGAAATGTGTTTTATAAAAAAGGAAGCCCGAGACCCGGCCCGACCCGGCGTATTTTATCGGCCCGAACCTGCGGGTCCGGTCGGGTTTGTCGGGCGGCCCGACCCGTTGAGAACTCTAGGATTGGGGTTATGGTCTAAAGGCTGAAACTATCTACTGTCACAATATGCTGATATTTATGATAATCATGTCATTTAATATACTGTATGTTAATATTGTGTAAATAATCCGGTGCTTGAATAATTTTCTTTGCTTTTAATTCGCACATTTTTATATTCGGTCAGGGACGTGCACATGATTATAGAGGGGCAGGGGCTCAAAGTCAGAAAAGGGCAGTACGTGCTCGCGCATAGCGCGTGCCAAAAAAAATTTCTGGCCTTAATAACACAATATGTAGATTTATTAATGTAAAATTAATAAACAAAGTACTTATAGAAAGTTAACTTCTTAGCTGTGTGTCCTGTGTAGCTGTGAGTGATATGCAATTGCCATTTCTTTTGTGCCAACAAATTATTGTCAACATGAGTATTCTGCCCTCACATGTACGACATCCGCTTTGTACAGCTAGACAGATAGTTAACAGCATGAGGAAGGGAAACTCCAGAAGTTTTGTTGAGGATTGTTTTATCTTTTGTTCTCTTTTTTCCTCAGTTTTATTTCCTTTGTTTTCCTCCATTTACATCTGTAAGACTGCAACAATAAACAGAAAATAGATATTACAAAGTGTAACATCTATAATGCTTCAGCACAGTAAAAATCACAGCATCCTACACATAAACACGTCCACACAAATAACTACAGATGTCGCCATATAAACACACATCCGCAATATCATCAAACTCACTGCTACAGTGTCATACAAATCATCTCTGAGACTTAACAGACGTAAGTCCATTTACTAAACAACCTAAGGCGAAAACTCCGCGATCCACTGCTGGGCATATTAAACAGTGCATCGGCAAAAATAAATGCTTCACCCGCAAGTGTAACTCGACCAAACTGATACAGTCACAAACGTAATAAAATACAGGACTGAAAGTAACATGTACATCACACAAAAATCGTTTGTTAATGTGAAATTACTTACAGACAAAGATTTAACCAAACTTTGTTATAAAGCAGACACGTGAATTACTTCCGCACTGTCGCTCGAACTGGTCCCGCACTGAAAGGAGCCCGACTAGAAACTGCGGTTAAAAAAACTCTGCCAGGCGGAACACTCCTCGCCTTGTATATTATTATACCAATATTAACATCTGAATTACTGAAAGATCATTCAACCAAATCACTTGAGCAAACAAAAGTACAATCAATTACCAGTCAACACACATGAACACTATTATCACTTAGAATGTCCATCCCTTTAAGAATCCTTAGACGTAAGGAACACAAGCTCTGAGATTGGTCTGATGTAGGTTTTTGGTGTTCCTTGCCTCACAACTTTAACCTCAACCTTACGGATTTTGTTGTCTTTGCTAGGCAATGTCTTCACCACAAGTCCGATAGGCCAGTCGTTCCGTTTAGCCTGACTGTCTTTCATCAGAACTACATCATCCACTTGAATGCTTGGCTTGTCATCAGTCCACTTGTGACGTTTCTGAAGAGACACCAGATACTCCTGTCGCCATCGTTTCCAGAAGCTCTCCGCCAAACACTGCACCTGTTTCCACTGATTTTTGTGAAGATCCTTATGATAAAAGTCGCCTGGGGGAGCTGTTACTGGAGTCATCTTTTGAGTGAGAATCATTGCAGGTGTCAATATAGTATGATTATCGGGGTCAGTTGACACTGGAATCAATGGCCTGGTATTTAAAATGGCCATGACTTCTGCCATCAATGTTGTGAACACTTCATGTATGAGACGGTTGGAATCAGACCGTAGCAACATTCCTTCCAGAATCCGACATGCTACTCCTATCAGCCTTTCCCAACAACCTCCCATATGGGATGAATGGGGGGCATTGAAAGTCCACGTGCAGCCCTGCTTGTCAAGGTAACTTGTCAGCTCAGGATCACTGGTGTTGAATTTTAACTATTTGCACGCTCCAATAAAGTTTGTGCCTCTGTCAGAGCGAAGCTGTTTGGACGGCCCACAGATGGCAAAGAATCGTCGTAAGGCATTTATGAAGCTTGAAGTGGACATGGATTCCAACACTTCAATGTGTGTCGCTCTTGTGCTCATGCATGCGAATAACACTGCCCATCGCTTACTTTCAGCACTACCTCCACGAGTGCGGCGAGTGACAATGCCCCATGGCCCGAAGACGTCCAGCCCGACATGGGTAAAAGGAGGTTCTGAGGTGAGTCTGTCAGCTGGTAGTGGTGCCATTTTCTGTTCCATTAGCCTCCCTCTCAGTTTTTTTGCAGGTCACACAGTTATAGAGGATGCTAGACACCAGCCGTTTTCCTCCCATTATCCACACTCCTGCTGCCCGGACAGCCCCTTCAGTGAAGTGACGACCCTGATGGACAACTTCCTCATGATAATGTCTCACTATGAGAGTTGTGATATGATGGGTTTTTGGCAGTATGACAGGATGTCTCTCGTCCCTTGGTAAGTCAGCGTTGGTAAGACGTCCTCCAATCCGAAGGAGTCCATACTCGTCGATGAAAGGGCATAACTTTCTCAACTGACTGTTTTTTGAGAGCTGAATCCCGTCCCTTAGACAGTGTAACTCTTCTCCATAGGATTCTTGCTGGACACAACGAAGGACTACTATTTTAGCTTGCCATCGTGCATCGACAGCCTCCACCATGTGAGTCTTGCCAAATGTTCTTGCTATTTGAATAAGTTTTGTGATGGCACGAAGTAGTCTCCTCCAGCTAGAAAATCGTTCAAAGCGTGCTGAACTGAACTGACTCTCTGTAGCTTTGATGTAGTTGACAGCAACTTGGGGCCGAATTTCCACATCAAGCTCTGGGTCAACAAGATCGAAACTGTCGCTTTGTGGAGACTCACTGGTGTTTTTCAGGAATCCGGGACCTGAGAACCAGTTAGAGGTCCTGAGGATGTCTACTGACATGGGTCTGGTGGCATGATCCGCCGGGTTCTGTTCGGTAGCGACATACTGCCATTGTTGTGGCTGACTTGATTTCCTGATGCGATTGTCTCGGTTGGCAACATACACGTGAAATCTTCTAGAGGTGTTATGGATGTATCCGAGAAAAATCCTGCTATCGGTGAAAAATTTCACTGTATACATCTCAATGTCTATTTCACTGCAGATAGTATCTGCCATCTCAGCTACCAAGACAGCGGCACACAACTCCAAACGTGGAACTGTATGGGCTGGATGTGGTGCCAACTTCGCTTTGCTCATGATGAATCCTACGTGGCACTGGTTTTCATCATCGGTGACACGCAGGTAGGCTACTGCAGCGATAGCCTGAGTGGAGGCGTCGGAGAATATACAGAGCTGTCTACCTTGAGATGTGGCGAGAGGGATAGGCACATACCTCCTTTTGATGTGTAGCTTCTCTAATTCCAGGAGAGACTCTTTCCACAACTTCCAGGACATTTGCTTGTCCGCTGGGAGAGGATCATCCCAATCATGTTCTTTGGACGACGGTTCTCTGATCAGAGCTTTTCCTTGAACTGTGATGGGACTCACAAACCCTAGTGGATCATAGAGGCTCTGAACTGTTGATAAGAGGCCTCTTTTCGTGAACGGCTTCTCTTCGAGGGATACTTGGAAACTGAAACGGTCACTCTCCAGATTCCATATCAGTCCAAGGCTCCGTTGAAGTGGGAGAGGATCTGCTCCCAAATCGAGGTCTTTTAAGTCTTTTGCAAGGTCCTCCGGGGCAAATGCTTTCATGGCCTTGCTGCTGTTGGAAGCGATTTTGTGGAGTTTTAAGTTGGATGCTGCCAACATTTTTTGAGTCCTCTTTAGAAGATCGATAGCTTCTTCTTCCGTTGGAACTGACGTCAATCCGTCGTCGACGTAGAAGTTTCGCATGACGAACTCCTTGCTGTCAGTGCCGTATTCATCCTGATGTTCTTGTGCAGCTCTCCTTAGAACATAGATGGCAACTGATGGTGAGGGGCTGTTGCCAAATATGTGCACCTTCATTCTGAACTCTGTGATGTTACTGTTTAAGTTGTTATCCTTATACCAAAGGAACCTAAGTTAATCACGATGATCTTCTCGGACGACAAAGGCGTAGAACATCTGCTGAATATCGGCGGTGACTGCAATGTTTTCTTTCCTGAAGCACATTAAGACCCCCAGCAGGGCGTTGTTTAGGTCTGGCCCACTGAGCAGCACGTCGTTCAATGACACACCATCATGTTTGGCGCTTGAATCAAAGACCACCCTAATCTGATTTGGTTTCTGAGGATGGTAGACTCCAAATAGAGGTAAGTACCACTTTTCTTGATGTTCCTCTAGTTCTGGTGCTTGTTCTGCTTGGTCATTCTCAAAGACCTTTTTCATGAACTCCAGAAAATGTTCTTTCATGTCTGGGCGTCTGTCCAGTGTTCGTCGGAGGGATAAGAGACGTCGCAGAGCCATCCCTCTGTTGTTTGGAAGACGGCTGCGTGGTTTGCAGAATGGCAGCGGCGCTACCCAGCTGTTTGCATTATCCATGTAAACCTCTTTGTCCATGATGTCTAGGAATATTTGATCATTAACTGACAGAGCTACCTTTTCATCATCAGGGTGCTTGTCAAAGACTGTGGCTCCAAGTTTTCCGGTCTCCTCGCCTTGGAATGTACAGTCTACAATACTGGTTGGTAAGTGTTTTTTGTTTTAAGTGTCTCTTTCACATGAATTTTGTTAGGGCAGGGACTTAACATGGATGCCCTTCCATTAGGCAGCATGTGTGCCTTGAACACTCTGACGCTGGGTGGTTTGTGGGCTCTGTCCAGACAAACATCTCCTACAATGACCCACCCGAGATCAAGGCGTTGGGCGTAGGGGTCATCATGGTTTCCGTTGTTGTCTCACTTTATGTACTCGCAAAATGTCCCTTCCTAGCAGGATGAGGATCTGAGGATTTTTATTGAGTGTTGGTATCTTGTCTGCTATAGGTTTCAGATGGGGGAAATAGCGGGCTATTTCAGGTGTGGGGATTTCGCCCTGATCGTCTGGAATCATTTCACACTCAATGAGAGTCGTTAGCTTGATCTTGATCTTTCCATCATAGGATTCCACCACAAAGTTTGTTGCTCTCCTCCCTGAAGTTTCCATAACACCAGAGCAAGTCTTCAATGTGTAAGGAGACACCTTTTCATAAAGGCCGAAGTGGTTGAAGAACTCAGGGCGTGCCAGTGAGCGATTGCTCTGATCGTCTAACACTGCATATGTCTGAACTCCCTCTTCTGGTTGATCTTCAGGGTAGATTTTTAACTAAACATATTTTGCAGCAGGATTTTGCGCTAGTGTTTTCCCCACAAACCTCTGTGCATTTTGATGTGACCGCAGGAAGAGTTCCCAGAGGAGTCTCGTGGGTCTCCTCCTCCTCGCCTTGGTCTGCTGGAACTTCTGAAAACCAAGGTGCTGGGCCAGGATGTAAAGCTGATGTGTGAGTCTTGCTGCCACATTCTCTACATATTATTTCTTTACTACAGTCTTTTGCTCTATGTTTGGTCGAACCGCAGCACCTGAAGCAGATGTTCTTCTCCTTGAGGTAGGTTTTACGCTCCTCCATAGGTTTACAGAGGAAGGTGCGGCATTTTCTGAGTGCATGAGGCTTGTTATGCAGGGGGCATTGTCGGTCTGGATCTAAAGGTCCTTTTTCGACTGCACCGGTAGGAGTCGCAGTGGCATCAGAAAACACGCCGGTCTTCCTCACCGACACTGGCACTCTGTTGTTGTATGTTGTGGGTCTATCTGTCTTGGTGGAGCCTGGTTGGATAGCTTGGGGTATCATAAAGCTGGGGTCGTTCCTGGTTTTAGCTTCGGAACGAACAAACTGTGAGAAGAAGGTGAAGGGTGGATAGGGGACATGGTACTGTTCTTTGTATTTTGACCCTTGGGAAACCCACTTTTCTCGGAGACTAAATGGGAGTTTTTCTAATATGGGGTTCACTCCACGTGATGTATCGAGATATGCTAATCCAGGGAGGTATCCTCCTTCTTTTGCATATTCTAGTTCAAGCAAAAGATCCCCAAGCTCTCTTAATCTCACACTGTCTCTGTTTGAGATTCTGGGGAATTCCTCAATCCTCTTCAGGAGTGAGTGTTCAACTGCCTCCGGGGTTCCATAGGTCTCCTCTAGTCTTTGCCAGACCATGTTTAGCCCTGCAGTTGAGTTGCGACTGTGTATGGCTCGGATTCTTTTGGCTTGTTCTTTAGATGCTGGCCCGAGCCATTTTATCAAGAGGTCTAATTCCTCTCTTGAAGTTAAAGTGAGTTCATCAATGACGCTTTGAAAAGAACATTTCCACGCCCAGTAGTTCTCCGGGTGGTCATCAAACTCCATCAAACCGGATGTGAGCACGTCTCTTCTCATTAGATATTTCGCAACATCTGGTGTGGCAGTTGTCTGTTTCAAAGAGCGGTCGGGGTCCCACCTTCGCTGTGCTTGTTGTCTCGGACAAGTGGGATTTACATGTGGATCTAAATAACTCCTTTTCAGTTTTTGCACAGGGGGAAAGTTTCCAGGAGTATGTTGTGTGACGTTCACTGCTGGCTGGGAATTCACATCTTTAGGAGCTATTTGTAGGTGAGTACCTTGTGCATTGCTGATTTCTCGTTCGACCTTCTCCACTGCAGGTTGCGAACACGTGTACATAGATACGTGTTCTGATGCGCCACAGCTGTGTTGCAAAACATACCCACTCGTCCGTTGTGCGGCGTTGGATGGCGAGAGTGGTAAGTCGATGTCATGACGAGAGTCTATCTCTGCATTTTCCATAGCGGCCACAAACACTGCCTCTTCTGCGGTGGCTGTAGCTGCATCCTTTTCTTTCTTTAGGATGTGCATTTTTGCTTTTAATGTTGCTTCTTCGACCATCATCTCTGCTTCTTTCTTAGCGAATGAAGCATGCATACGGGCGGCTTCGGCTCTGGCTCGAGCTTTGAGTGCAGCAGAACTTACTGATGATGATGATGATGATTTACTACTTGATTGAGCGATGGATCTAGTCACCAGAGACTGATGTGTTTCTTCTGCGTTATGTCCTTCCTCCATCTTGGTTGCTTGGAGGTCGGGGAGTAGCAACGATGAACTGCTTGTATTGAACCTGGTGTATTACTGTCTTCTTACTATTCTGCCCTCACATGTACGACATCAGCTTTGTACAGCTAGACAGATAGTTAACAGCATGAGGAAGGGAAACTCCAGAAGTTTTGTTGAGGATTGTTTTATCTTTTGTTCTCTTTTTTCCTCAGTTTTATTTCCTTTGTTTTCCTCCATTTACATCTGTAAGACTGCAACAATAAACAGAAAATAGATATTACAAAGTGTAACATCTATAATGCTTCAGCACAGTAAAAATCACAGCATCCTACACATAAACACGTCCACACAAATAACTACAGATGTCGCCATATAAACACACATCCGCAATATCATCAAACTCACTGCTACAGTGTCATACAAATCATCTCTGAGACTTAACAGACGTAAGTCCATTTACTAAACAACCTAAGGCAGAAAACTCCGCGATCCACTGATGGGCATATTAAACAGTGCATCGGCAAAAATAAATGCTTCACCCGCAAGTGTAACTCGACCAAACTGATACAGTCACAAACGTAATAAAATACAGGACTGAAAGTAACATGTACATCACACAAAAATCGTTTGTTAATGTGAAATTACTTACAGACAAAGATTTAACCAAACTTCGTTATAAAGCAGACACGTGAATTACTTCCGCGCTGTCGCTCGTACTGGTCCTGCACTGAAAGGAGCCCGACTAGAAACTGCGGGTAAAAGAAAATCTGCCAGGCGGAACAATGAGTTTCACATCATCATAATACTGAGATTTGGAAGACATGCAGTTCAGCTACAATTCTTAAAAAGCGATACAACACTGGTTTATTATTAGGCTATTTATTGGGGGGCACGTGCAAACTAGAAATACAGGCAACACATCTAAAAATGTGAATATGAATATCCCTGAATATGACTCATATTTAAGCACGTTGAATAAGTGGAAGGCGACTTTTTAGCCCCTACAAGAAACTTATGTTAATGGATTATAAAACTCACAAAGGTTCAAGTCGCTCCACTGTCACATCTTATCTACGTGCGTGGTTCATAACCACGCATTCTTTGGGGGGGTCGAGTCCCCCCCAATATTGAGAAAATGGCAATCTGTCCCCCCCAATATACAGTAGAAAATATGTTAAATATGCACTCTTTTATAAACCCTGTCAACAGATCTGTCTCATTATTTCTTATTTATTTTCAATTTATTTCCGTTTTTAAGGAAAACATAAGTGTGTGAAACCCCCCCTCCCAATTGTAAACTTGGTTGCGCCCACCCTAAGGTATTAAACCATTTGGCCGCCCTCGCGGTGTAACAGCATACTGAAATGGAGCGCACCTCCATTGGTCAAGTTAGAGGGATTGACAGCCATCAAGCCAATCATAGCCATTTGACCAAACTCACTAGTCCTGGCCGCCCGGGACAATTACAACAATTAACAATTACATGCTAACACAGAGCTGCAGTCACTCCCTGGCAGACAGCGAACAGAGTGGAGGTATGAAACGGTTGTTTAACTAGTTAATAATGTAGAATTTTGTCTGTAAATAACTCTGTCTTGCTTTGTGGCATGTTAGCTAATATTAAGCAAGCTAGGTGGCAAACAATTAGGCCAAGCCAGGTAAGCCAGGTAAAGTTAATGGTAACTGACAGTTTTCTAGAAAGATCCACTGATTTTGATATTATTCAACATGATCATGGATGCCAAAAAGGAAGAGGCAGCAGAAGATTGACTTCTTCTTCAAGTCAAGTTGTCATCTAAGTTATGTGACAGGAGTACGTTCATATTCTTGCATTAATGCCATGTAGGTGTTCATTTACGTAATTTAAAGCTATTTGTTGGAGCTTAAAACCTTCTTTTCAATGAAGAAAATCTCCTACATCAACTCATCCCTGTTACTGCTCTCATTTGTTACACATACAGCTCCTCCAGGTAATGTCCAGATAAGTTCAGAATAGCAGTGCATGTGTGAAAGTAGCTACACTACTGTACATTGGACACTGTTATTTATGCACTTACTATATAGCTAAAGCACATAAACTAGTAACACAAGCAGAAAAATCAATGTATCAAATTAAGATGATCATCAAGGTCAGCCATTGTTCTTCTGGTAAAATAATTATTTGAATGGTGTTTCTAGGTGAATGTATGCCAGAGAAGATGTTTGAAAAACGTTGCAGATTTGCAACGTTTTTGACCTTGTCCCATTCATTCTTTATGGGAAATTTTTTGCAGTTTTTCGCGTCTTACGACACACAGCCCACTATGGACACCAATAGCTCTGCTATAGAGGTGTCCATAGTGGACTGGCGAGCACTGAAGAGCGCAGCCCACTAACTAGTAACATCGGGCCTGATACTGGCATATAGGTGAGATAAAGAGCAAAACCTTTGAGATAAAAACATTGATATTCACTTAATGGGAATTTAAAGAGAAGCTTTATATTGATTCTGTAGGAATCCATGCAATTTCACAGAATATTCCTTTACATGTGAATTCAAATGGTCAACTTTGTCCTCAAAACTTCTAAATGTGTGAATTTTCATATATAAAATATCATAGAATTGTGGGAAATGTACTTAAAAAAAAAATCAGGGAAAGGGCTCTCATTTGGACCCCCCCAATACCATGGTTACGCCCCTGGTGGTGGAGTTCTGGAGGAGGCAGTGGCTTCTCTCTCTCTCTCTCTCTCTCTCTCTCTCTCTCTCGCCCCTCTGTAGCCCTTTTTAAATAGAAAAGGCGGCACATTAGTAACATTCCTCCTTTTCCAAAAGCTGCCACTGTGCCGTCACTGGGATAGGCGTAAACATGTGACGTGAAGCACGAAGTTGGGCAGTGAACGGTGACAATGAATTTGTCTTCAAAATAAGAGCTTTACATTGCACCCCATTGGAGTTTAGAACTGGGTTCTTAGTGGGGGGTTTTAATTTGAAAGTAGCGACTGTTCGTAGAGAGAGAGAGTGGAGCCGCAGCGGACAGAAAAGCAGCTTTAGGCTCAGTCAACACACACACAACACCATATTACCAGGAAATGCATACGGTAGACAACCATAGCGTTTTTATACCGCCATTTTTTTTACATCAGGAATTTACTTATTCATTAAAAACACACACAAAAGGGCAGTTTTTAATATGAGGCAAAAAGGGCAGGGGCTCAAGCACCGCTTGGGCCCTATGTCTGCACGTGCCTATATTCGGTTGTGGCATTGGTGGTGGTACATCGTTACTCTGGCTGCCTCCCACCATAAATCTTTAATAATGAAGAGGATGACGCAGTAATTAGCTAGTTAGCTGCTACCACTCTGTATGGCTACTCCTGCCTCACAATATCATGTTGGAGGAGATGACAGATGATACCACTGTGCAGGTAGACATCACAACAATATTGTTATTGTGAATTTTACCTTGCTAACAATGAAGTGAAAATCTGATATTATGGCTGCTCTAGCTGAGAAGTACTTCTCCGGGTTGCGTATAGAAAATCGTGCACAGGGGTCATTCAATCATGTCGTTTTTAAACCTGCCTCCTGTCAGGAGTTGACACAATGACACAACTTTTAATGATGCACAGGTTTGCACAATGCATTCTTTGAGATTTTGGAAATATGGTGTACCCCATGATACTAATCTCAGTCTTAGACAGAGAGTTATTTCTGCATATTTGACCAATTTAAGTTTTTTGAACTTTTTAACTTGCCAACCATTCAGTTTTATTCTGGAAAAAGTGAAATACAAAATCTTACAAAAGATTTTTCAAACAAGCTTTTCAATTTGTACCACTAATAATACATTTCATTCTATTTTTGTCTTTATATTCCTATTACTTGAAATCTCTCCACCAGAAGACACCAATAATCAAATTAATTTCATTTTCATTATGTAACACAAGACCTTATGATGAAAACTGCAGTTGTAGCTCCCAGTGCCCGACACATCCATACACATGCGCGCGCGCACACACACACACACACACACACACACACACACACACACACACACACACACACAGACAAACACTTAAATATACAAAATAAAAAAAGCCTGTTCAGTGTTGAGGATGAATTGAACAGTCTCAACCTGAGGAGAGAAGCTGCTCTGTAGTCTGGTGGTAAGGCAGCAGACACTCCATATCTTTTACCAAATGCAGCAGGATGAACGGACTGTGGCTGGGGTGGCTGTTGTCTTTTCATATCTTTTGGGCTCTGTGACATCACACTTCACCAATATTACTGATGCTCTGTACATGGGTACCAGCAGTTTAAATATAATACAGAACTACAATAAAACATAAAGCCTAACGAAAACAAACCTAATTCTAAATTAATATTCTGTTCACCGGATCATTCTTATCATGGCTGAGGTCTTACAGATTTTATGATCCTTATTGGCATACATATTAATGCAAATCAACTCATACAATACAGCAACTGATAGCAAAATTCTCTCACTCTGACAGCTGCCTGAGGGTTTTCATGCAGGTCACTGTCCAGTATCATTTTCTGATGCACCCTGCAGGGTAACATCACCTACAGCCTAATGTCTCTGGAACTGAAATATTCTTGTGACTTCCTCTTAAGAGTCATAGGCTGCTTTGCTTTAGAAAGAAGCTTTGCAGTATGTAAATTCATGTCAAAATACAACTCCTGAAACGTGAACTAAACTTAGCAGTTTAGTCCGCATTTTTTTGACAGCTGGACTTTCTTCTACTATTTGGTAACATTCTGTGAATAAAAGTGGGCTATACTTAGCCCTGTATGAAAATGTGATCACATTATCCTAGCAACCCATTGCAAGTCAGAAATCCATAGTTCTGAGTCCGTGTTCCCAGCCTCCATTCTAAATGCGTTGCAGTTCATCCACTTGGGAAAACATGGATGCCCGCGGCAAGAGCATGTTTGTATAGCAAGTCTCTGAACTTCACAAGCACTTCAGTAGCTGATTTGAAGGATTAGCACATGTAAAGTGAGACATGAGGAGTAAAGCTTGACTGCATGCATACAGTATGTTGCACAAGACAAACACTACATGAAGTAAAAAGTGATGAAAAAGGTCAAAGTTAATTGTTACGCCATACAGCAGAGTTTACGGCTTAGAATTCAGACTGGGATAACCATTCCTATGCATATTTCCATATTGCACAATTTGTAAACTGCATTCCAACATGAGGCAATTTCAGAAATTCACTGTCCACACTGAATCTGTTAAATATGCATCCTGTTATGTCCTGTAAATAGACCACGTACCTATCAGCTGTGCACTAGAGATCAAATTGGAGCTTTCACCACTCATTTAAAAGATTGGTCAATTACTAAGACAGCATGTCTTCCTGTGTTTGTACTATGTAAAACAAAAAACACTCCTTTTTATAATGTGATATTAGGATGCTTCTCTACTGGAAATGACATACAATATAGCCAACATGGAGTAGAGGTGGTGTGTTTTCTCCCTCCCTCCGCCTTGTAGCAAAAGTAGACAATATTAAATGCGTAACTCCTCATTTAAACTTCATCAATACAATGTTGCTCGCCCATATGCTGTGCATTTACATTGAGCGAGAAGAATGAAAAGAGGAATAAGACACAGTGAAATCAGGCTGATTTTTTTGTCACTGTTAGATAGATGGGCATGTGTGCAAATTGTCATCAATGCCCAATCAATGAGAATGTTGTCCATTTCATGTATGATCTAGACAAGCTGCTTTTGAGGGCAATCATCATGTCAGCTTTCAAAGCTTCTAATAGGTCCTTCTCACATCAATTCGTGGATTTCACACACATCTCATGAAATGATGGTTTAAGCCGTGAAGAGACATGGAGCTGGAATCAAAGGCATGGATCAATTATCCACAGTTACTACAAGAACACAGCTTCAAAGGGTACATATCAGATCACTATCTCTGAGGGTTGTGCTTTCTCCACCTCCTCTCAGATTTCACAAACACACATACACAAAGAGAGAGAAAGAGAATACACACACATACACACGCATGAGGTGTGAAAACATATTTTTTTTATTTTTTTTATATCACGAATGTCATCAGAGACATTAGTGATCAGATGTGCAGATTTGATTGATTATTCACGCTGATGAATCCTCTCGTTCGTAACCATAGACAAAGTATTAAAAGTGGTTCATTGGTTTGTGAATCTGACCCACTTACAGAAGAAGAGACCGAAGGAAACAGAAAGAGAGAGAAATAGGATGCCGCTATGCTGATGCACCCTTGAAACCAAATTAATGAACCTTGCGGAAGTGAAGATGGTGTCACACATCAACATAAAGGAAGGTGCACCTCTGTCTTTGATGGAAAAGTGAACGTATTCAAAGCATCAACCTGAGAAAAACAACAACCAAATGAATGAAAAGACATGAATGGGGTTTGAGCAGTTAGGTGTTGAAACTCTGGCTCTAGCTGTGATGTTCTGGTTTCAGAGGAGAATTAAACGAGGTTGAGAAAAGTGGGCCTCCAGATGTGACTCCTTGTTCTTACGCCCCCCTTGGCATCATCTTCTGACGGCTGGAATGTGTTCAATTATATTCATAAATATAGGATAGTCCCACAGCTGACAAATATAGACTGGATTTGTATTATTTAAATGCAACCTCGGAGGAAATTACAGCGTGAATATGCAAATGGCTTAAGAAGATTAAAAAGATCAGCAAAAAGTAGGAGTGTATATGTGGCATGGCAAGGCTTCACAATAGTGCGGAGAAGAGAGGAGATGAAAGGAGAGGAAGAGAATGAGTGAAAGAGTGAGGTAAGAAAGAGAGAAAATGAAAGCAGATGAGGGGAGAAAAAAGTAGTGGAGAGGAAAAGTGATCGAAGAGGAGAGGAGATTATGAGAGAGATTAGAGGAGAGGTGGGATCAGAGAAGGGGAGACAAAGTAAGAGTGTTCAAGAAAGGATCGGGCTAGGACAAGAAGGGGTGAATGGAGTCGAAACAGGACGAGAGGAAGAGGTAAAGAGGAGCAGAGGTGTTATCTGTAAAGAGAAGTAAGAGTATTATGTGCAGGGAATGATAAATACAATGGGGCTGCAAAGCTCTTTTCTTGAAGAGCAGAGTGGGCCGGGCCTGAAGACTGATGCTGATCTATATTGTCCTTCACTTGGAAGTCTTCAAACTTCAACCACGTTACTGCCTCTGCACATACACTGGTTCTCTGCTCTCCCAGTGAAGTACAATTAATCTCATACTGTCAAACTGAGAATAAAAATAAGAGAGAAAAAAGAAACAAGCGTTTTAAAAAATCTGCTGAATAAATCATGGCATGAGCAAGACGCCTTCCGCTCTTCCATTGTTTTATGTTTTTGAAAATGAATTTCCTCACGAAATTATTTACAACTATTTCTTACAGCTTATATAAATTGCTATGCCAACAATTAATACAATTCTTCCCCATCTTCTCTAAGTGTAGCTCCTCATTACCATGGTAATAAACATTGCAGTATCGTCTGGCGGTTATCAGGAAGACAGATCGGCAGGAGCAATATCTATTTTCCAAAAAAGCGGGTGGTTGTGGTGATTGAGGCAGGGTGGGGAGGGGGGATGGGAGTAGGGTTGACTGAAGAACCGAGTATAGACAGCGAGACAAAGGCTGTGGGCAGATGAAGCAGAAGATATGTGAGAAAAGAGAGGCGCTATGATCTTCAAACTGAGGCCTTCAAAGCTTTAATCTGATATGATCTACATCCAGATGTCAGTCCATCTCAAGTCTTTTAATTTAAAATATGTTCACCAGGTTCTTCATCCTTCACTGTGGATTCATTTGGAAGTGTATAAAAGTTAAGAAAACAAAGTCTGTGATATTAAATTTGCATTAAATATTAAGACAGTCTCAAGAGGAGAACTTCCATTTTTAAAGTGGAAAAACGACTGTTTCACTGTGGTTCTGCAATCCCCCAACCACATTCATCACACAGAGACACAAGTTCCCTGTTGCTACAGTTGACCTCTGCGGGATGATTATAGTATATTTATGAATGCACTTAGAATCAGTTGAGAAAGTTCCAAGTATTTTGAAAACAATTATTTTACAAGTTCTTACTGAAAACTACATTGCACAGCCTTCAGCGTCCAACTAGAACATTTTTTGTTTAAATCAGGCCCAGACTCTTTTGAAAGCAAAGATCAAGCAAACAGAAATCCCTTCTTCAAAAGAAGCCATGTGATTTAGTCAATACATTACAGGCTGTAGTCTAGAGAGGGTTTTTTCCCCAATTCTCGTAATAAATCTATGTGTTGCTTCTCTTAACAATGATCCATAGTGTATGGACATCAAGGGAAAATAGATCTCAAAATCTGCAAATTATAACTCTCGCTTGACTCTTACAGATACTGTGTATGAGACAGAACACTACTAAAGCTCTTAAAGTGCTGTCTTTAACTGTGATTCATGAGATTTGTATTTTTTAAAACATAATAAAATATTTGTATGATTTGCTCAAAGTATCCTTTACACATATCGAGGGCTAAGTCGTTATGCAGGCAGGTGCTTGGGTTTCTGGCTTAAAAAAATTAATTCTCACAACTGGTAATAACTTTTGAAAATCTCACTGTGCATGGGAACCTCCAATTCACTTCACAAAAGCTGTTTTCAAGCCAAAACGACAAACGACGAGAAGCATTTGTGTTTTGACAAATTATCTCAGTGGATATTTGTGGAAGATGTGTGCTCTAATTATTTGGCTTATTTGTTTCTATTGTGAAGCTGGTATTGTATTATTTGTGGTGAGGACTGGTGTGTGCGTGTGTGTGTGTGTGTGTGTGTGTGTGTGTGTGTGTGTGTGTGAGAGAGAAGGTTATGTTTGAGATTGTTATTGTGGTCTGTTATTAATTGAATCAGTTAATTCTGTATTCCTGTCAAGTGTATTTGGAGTGTGGTTTTTTTATGTAAATGGCCACATTCCTGCCAACATTCGGCTGTAAAAAAGATGGAGACTTTGTCATTTATCAGCAAATGGCGTGCACCCCTGCCCCATGTAACTCTCACACCACAGATTTAAAATACAAGGATTTGGGGCTTCCGGTTATGACGTGGTGGTGAGAAGTCGCAGAAGCCGTGTGCTCCGATAAAATATATCAGTATATATTAGTAAACCCGTTCGTTTAATTTTGCAAAAAGTCTAAGTCAAGTGATATAAGTGCAAGATATAAGTTGGATCCAAAATGAGGTTGAGTAAACCCAGTGCAAGAGGTAAAGAGAAGAAAGGAGACGATGAACCCAAGCTAGGGATGAAGGAATTATAGCAGCTATTCACGCTCTTCGGAAAGACTTCTCTGCCCAGCTCCAAGAAGTTATCACCTCAAATCACGGGATCAAAGAAGCCATAGATTCCTTCTCCGAAAGACTACGTAGGGGCCAGTCCGATATAAGTTCCACGGAGGACCAATTGAACAACCTAGAGGCCGTCTCTGCAACCACTCAAAGAAAAATGCTAGCACTCACCAGGTCAGTGGAGGCCATGGAAAACCGCCAGCGCCGCCTGAACATGAGACTGGTGGGCTTGCCAGAAAACACAGAGAAAGGGGACTTGGTATCCTTCCTTAATGAGTGGTTACCGGAATTCCTTGGTCCAGAAATTTTCCCGAATCGAGCATCCGTTGACCAAGCTTTCAGACTTGCTAACAATGCCGAACCTAAAACCTGTTCCTCTGGTGATCCTCGTTAAATTCCGCTGGCTGATTGACAGAGACCGAGTGGTGAAGGCGGCTCGCAAGAAGAAATCACTACAGTTTGAAGGGTATCGTGTGATGTTTTTCCCCAACCTTTCAGCGGAGATCCAGCAGCAGAGGGGAAATTTCGATGGAGTGAAAGCCCGGCTTCACAATCTTGATATCGAGTTTGGATTACAGTTCCCGGCAAAGATGAGAATCTACCACAAGGGTAAACTGCTTACTTTTCTGACTCCGGCTGATGTAGACGCTTTAATCCGGGAGATCGAGTCGGAGCGGGCTCGGACAGAGCGGAGCAGTGACCTGAGTGAGTCTGGCTAGATGACGCTTGCCCGCCAGGATCCAATATAATTTAACGACTTAGACTATGCCTTATTGGGCAAGATTATCTTATTCCAATGATAGGTATCACACATTGGTAACATCGCTGGCCCACTGTTTGATAGTGGCAATATGTTTTGTTTCATTTTACATGATGTTATGGGTCAGTAAATACACATATTAGGGTTTGCCTTCTGTTTTTTTATACTTAATTTTATGCCAGACGTGGGTTCCAGCCTAATTTGTTCAATGTTTTGTATCTGTTCCTTCGTTAAGGATTAATGTTGTCCGGATTTTCATGGTTTTGTAAGAGTTTGAGAGGGGTCTGTGCAATTAGGGGACACTGGGACTTTAGAGAGCTTTGTCTCTGTTCTAGAGAGGGGACGTTTGTTTCTGTTCTTTCTTTTCTCTATTTTTCATGTTGTGATGGCACACACGTTCACATTGGTCGAAGAGAGTTGATGTTATAAGTGTAGTATTACGTAGGCTGGGTTATGAGTAATGCTCCTTTTCAGTCGCCTTCAGGATTTACAAACTTCCCCAGGATCCAGCCCGTAGATTTGTGGTGGTCAGGGGAAATCTATTGAATCAAAAAATTATTCTTGTAAAAGTTGATGGGCCTAACAATGACGATGCCACATTCTTTAGTAACCTCTTTATGACCATTTTCTCCTTTCGGGGTGAAATAATTATGGGGGGGGACTTTAATTGCGCTCCTAATCCTCTTCGAGACCGCTCATCGAGAAATGACTCCTCCCATACTAATACCATACTAAAGGGTGATAGACCACTTCATGTCAGAGCTGCTTCTTTGTGATATCTGGAGATCCAGAAATCCCACCGCACTTGAATATTCTTGCCACTCTAACACACACCAAACACAATCCCGCATAGATTATTTTTTAATTTCTAGGGCTCTTGTGGCTAATGTATAGGACTGTGGACACAAAGGCATAGTTATTTCAGATCATGCCCTAATATTTTCGCCGTACTTCACATGCAAGGGGGCAAACAGTGTGGAGGCTTAGCCCAAGATGGCTCCAGGATCAGAACTTTCTAAAATTTGTTGAAACAAATATTGAGGTATTCTTTTGCAATAAATACAAATGAAACATCTGCTTCCATTAGATGGGAAGCCTTTTAAGCCTATATTAGAGGTTCAATGATTTCTTATACTAGTAGCAACTCTAATTAGACAAATCTCCTTATGACTGAATATGAGCGAGATATTAAAGCTCTAGAAAGGGAGCTCTCAGTGAATAATACACCGGAGAATGTACAGAGACTCTCAGAATTAAGGGCTAAATATAATGATATCACAGCAAGTAAGGCCTTATACAGTATCACTCGGTTAAAGCAGACATATTATGACCAGGGAGAATCAGCGGGGAAATTATTAGCATGGAGGATTAAAACACTGCAGAATGAAAGAGCAATCACTGTGATTGAAACTGAGATGGGGACAACAACAAATCCGATAGAAATCAACAAAGCTTTTCATAAATATTACATGAACCTTTATACGTCAGAGCAGGGCCGTTTCAAGGAATTTGGGGGCCAAAAAGCAAAATGGACATGGAGGGCCCCCCCCCGGCGCATGCAAAGCCTACAGGAACCACAGCATAGCCATACAGTTTAAGTTCACCCACACTTTATATAAGCTATAAATTATAAATTAAATAAATTATCAGCTATAATTATAAAGCTTATGGTACCTTGTGCCATAGAGGAAACGTCAGCACTGAGAAGTGATGCATCTGTCGAGGAGGCCATGGCACCACTGGATAGACTGTCTTCCATGTCAGCTTCTTCCTCATGACTGGAGGATGAAGTTGATGGTGGAGCTGGGAAAATAATTGAAACAAAATCTGAAATTACCTGTGAAGTACGTTTGACCATTTCACTGTTAGCATATTGGAAGAGGTTACTATTAACAGCTCAGCTCAGTGTGAGAAATTCACTCTACCTTCATCAGTGGAGGGTTCCTTAGGAAGAGCCTGAGGGCTGAGAAATTTAAGCAAAGCACCTTGAGGGAGGAAGAAAAGATATGTTAGCATTTTCATATTTTGATATTTAGAAGGGATGCAGCTACTTTCACAACTACAAATTCTTAAAAACATCCCAAGCTAATGTTATACATTGACCTACTTGAAGCTTAACACAGCATTTAAGCATTTAAGCTGTTTGAGAATTAGACAGACGCACCTGGTGCTTTAAAGACAGTAAACAGCTGGTGCACTCAAAAAAATAACTCATTGGATGAACACAAATACATTTGGGGCAGGTTTTCCACCCATTAAATTACTGTAGCTCCAATTAAATTTAAGTATCTCCCTGTAAAATGATACAATTGAGTTGGTTAAACTCATTTTTATAAAATACAGTCAAAATAAAATAATTACATAACATTACATTTATTACATTACATTACATTAAACTGATTTACATTTCTTCAACTCAAATTAATATAATTAGTCTAAAATAAAATAGGGCAAAATTCTTCCATTCTTTCATTTGACCCCCATTTCAGACATACATAACACCAAATCTGGTTGATGATACACATCCAAATGTACACACACACACACATATATATATATATATAT
>CAEMYA010000468.1:254805-278198 GCA_903131615.1 Diplodus sargus | reverse complement strand
ACTCACCATACAATTATTTTGACGATAACCCTCACAGTTTTTTCAGAAATCGCAGGAGTTTGGGAGGCGTTCCCCCATTCATTTCTTATGGGGGACATTTTTGTCTCTGTCCCTGGTCCTGATACAGCATGTCTGCAGCCATTTCAAGCTGTTCTAATCTCTTTCAGCCCTCATACTCTGCAACTTTTCGGCCTTTTTCAGTCTTTTTTCACCTTTTTAAGCTCTTTCTGCCTTTAAATTTCTTCATCATCCGGAAATCGCAATTTCTCTCGTTAAATCATGCATATTGGTGTTGAAACTTGCCTGAAAAGCTGGAGTTTGAAAGTGGCTTGTTTTTTTCGCTTTGGCTCTTTTTCCGAACGGGAATAGCACACAATAGTTCGCGTTCCTAAAGCACAAGATTTTGACTCTGCTCCTGTGGTGACGTTACCACAGGAGGCTACTTGCATAAGCATCGGCTCACAGCCGTCCTCAGCCAGACTTTCTGAGTGAGCACGCCAAACGGACATAATAACAGCCAGTCTCGTGCCAGAACTGCCTGCAAAACATGAAAACGGGGAATGACGGAGCGGAGTGCACAGAAAAACAAAGCGCACACAGTATTCTGCCCTCCCACACACCGCGCTGATTGGCTAGCACACCGCCAATCAGAACGGCCATTCAGCTGGCACACAACCAATCAGAAAATCCAAACGCTTCAGACGTCCATCGCTTGGGCTGGTATGTTCCTGCCTTTAAGCTTTTTCTGCCTTTAACTTTTCACCTTTCAATCTTTTTCCACCTCTTCAAGCTCTTTCATCCCTCTTTCTCGATAACCTTTTGGCCTTTTCAATTGTTTTTCACCTTTTAAAGCTCTTTCTGCCCTCTTACTCGAGAAACTTTTCAGTCTTTTCAGCCTTTTTTCACCTTTTTAATCTCTTTCTGCCCCCATACTCTGCAACTTTTCAGCCTTTTTCAGTCGTTTTTCACCTTTTTAAGCTGTTTCTGCTTTTAACTTTCCTCATCACTCGGAAATTGCAATTTCTCTCGTTAAATCATGGATATTGATGTTGAAACTTGCCTGAAAAGCTGGAGTTTGAAAGTGGCTTATTTTTTTCCGCTTTGGCCCTTTTTCTGAACAGGAATAGCGCACAATAGTTCGCGTTCCTAAAGCACAAGATTTTGACTCTGCTCCTGTGGTGACGTTACCACAGGAGGCTACTTGCATAAACATCGGCTCACAGCCGTCCTCAGCCAGACTTTCTGAGTGAGCGCGCTGAATCTGCTTATTTCTCTGTCATTTTCACTATAGGCTTACAGATAAAAACAGCTGCATAGTCAACATGCAGCGAGGCATTACCAAATGAAAACAGATTAATTCGTCCTGAACGGACATAATAACAGCCAGTCTCGTGCCAGAACTGCCTGCAAAACATGAAAATGGGGAATGACGGAATGGAGTCCATAGAAAAACAAAGCGCACACAGTATTCCGCCCTCCCAAGCAGAGCGCTGATTCGCTAGCACACCGCCAATCAGAACGGCCATTCAGCTGGCACACAACCAATCAGAGAATGCAATGGCTCAGACGTCTGATAGCCCTCCTCCTCAGACTTCGCATGCTCAATCGGAGCAGCCGACGTCCAAACGGCTCCGAAAGCTTCCAACGCAGCTGAACACACCGAACAGACATGTTCCCGACCTCGTCCGAGTCTCTCCAAACGCTTCAGACGTCCAACGGTTGGGCCGGTGTGTTTCTGCCTTTAAGCTCTTTCTGCCTTTAACTTTTCACCTTTCAGCCTTTTTTCATCCTTAAACTCTTTCAGCCCTCTTACTCCACAGCCTTTTGAGCCTTTTCAGATATTCATCTTTCTGCCTTTTCAACTCCTTCAAACTTTTAACCTCATGTTAAACAATTAAAATGGTCAACTTTTTCAACTCTTTCAGCCCCCTTAAGCTTTTCTGCCCTTTCAACTTTTTAAAATTTCCATCTTTCTGCCTTTTCAACTCCTTCAAACATTCAACTTCATGTTCAGCTATCAAAGTTTTCAACTTTTTAATCTCTTCAAGCCCTCTGCAGGTTTTCTGCCTTTTCAGTCTTTTTTTCCCTTTTTTAAGCTTTTTCAGCCCTCTTGCTTCACAGCTTTTCAGATTTTCATCTCTCTGCCTTTTCAGCTTCATCATACATTCAGCTTCATTTTCAGCTATAGAAACTGTTCAGCTATCAACATGTTCAACTTTTTAAGCTCTTTCGGCCTTGACCTTTTCAACTTTTCAGCTTTTCGACTTTTTCAGCTTTTCGGAAGTACATTCAGCAGATTTCGCTTCAGACTTCAGCATTCACACTGTATTTTCGTAGGAAATGCACATTTTTCTAGTTTCTTATGTAATTTTTAACCAGCACAGGGTACAGCAAAAATGCAATTTCTACAAAACCAAAGTATGATGATTAGTCAAAATGATTGGCTTAAAATGTATGTAGATATAGCTACTACTACAGAGTGGGCCTCATAAAAATACCACTTTTGAAACTGCCAGTTATATGAGACACTGGTTGATGGATAGAGTACTAAATTGAAGTGTTACAGCCACTTGACATATATCAAAATACAAAAACAATGAGTAGTTAAGCTACTTTTGCCATTTTGCTATAGTTTAGCTTGCTACATTTCTCTGGGGAGTAGCTTTGGTGTAGTGAAGCTTAATTTAATGTAGAGTAACTTTTAGCTTAGCTCACTACACTTTCCGAGTAGCTTGCCCAACACTGCTCTTGTGTCTCTTGTCCTTTAAGTGCCTCCTTTGTTCTTTCCTCTGTCTCCCTCTGTCAGTGTTTTCTCCTCTGTGCTTCCCCCCCTCGTTAGTGCACCTGGCCTCCTCCCTCCTCTCTCTCCTCACCTGTTCCTTGTCTGGTCATTAGTGTCTGTGTATTTAGTCTGTGGCTGTGCCCAATTTCAGGGGCAGCATCCTTTGGAGTACGTCACGACGCCGCGTGAAGCCTGTCCAAATTCAAAGTGTGCTCCAAATGCTCCCCACAAATGCCTCCTTCTTTTGCCTGTTTCTGGAGGACACACTGCTACTATCCTTCGCAGCTACAAATTGCCCAAGATTCATTGCGTGCCCAAAGAGAAGAAATAAATAAATAAATAATGGCGACCTCAAGTGGCGCAGATCTCTCATTTAAATGTAAGTATTGGGTCTATACTCAGTTTTTACTCATTTTATCGTCAAACGCCAGATATTTTAAACTTAAAGGGACCTCAAAATACCAGTTAAAATACGTTGGTAATGCTCAACTGAATGCCTTTTACTTTAAGCCATAAGACGTTCAGAGGTTGACTTATATCTTATATCGTACTGTGACTGTGGAGATGTTATAGACTCGTTTTACTTTATGTACATAAATGGACCAAGATGAACAGATTTAGATCAGGCTGTGATCCGTGTAAAGTCGAGTTGGAATAAAGAGCTAAGTTTATGATTATCCTTATGATGATTATATATATCTTTTTGCTGTATTAGAACCCTTTTGTCAGTTGACGTAACACAAACATCTTTTACATTTCATTGTTTTTTAGGGAGCAAACAGAGAGCTTCATCACTGTCCGAGGTCAGAACAACATTAGTTCACAGGACGAAACATTCCGCCACCTGGATGGAAGTAATGCAATAATATATAATAATAAATAATAAAAAGCCGATCTGTCAGCCCTGATGTCACTTTTTGTGAATCTTTGCATCGCTGTGTTAATGTGACCTTGTGTTGACCTTTTCTCTTGCTTCGAGGAGGATGAAGGAGGACATGAGGCTGCAGAGAGGATGGAGAGGCTCTTCTCTGCTCCAGAGGACAATCCGGACATTATAGCTGTTGTTATTTAGTTAATGTTTGGGTTCTTTTTATATGATTTGTTCAGAATTGTTCATTTTATATAATTCATGAAATAAAATATGTCGTATTGTTGCACATTGTCTATTCCATTCAGTATTTACAGCTTAAGCACAATTAATAACAGCAAACTCCATCAAGTGCTACTTTTCAGGGACAACAAGGGATTGAATGTTTACTTTTATTATTAAGGTCTTAACATTTACAACTATTTACAAAATGACAGCATAAAACATTATTAACCACTAACAAAAACAATTATTATTAAAAACAATATTTAAACAGTTACAGATGATGGACAGTAACAGGCTGAGCAGGAGTCCCTGTAGCGCTGCTGGGCTGGATGGTGTCAGTGGGACATCATCTAGGTCGGTACTCAGGGTGTTTGGGGATCCAGTCTCCCCTGTCCACCACATCCTCCATCAACTGGGTCTGCAGGTCTGACTCAATCGACAGCTGCAATGTCACTAAGAATGTTTTAAGAAAGAGGCAAGAATTATAATTTCATACTCTAATTATAATAATAATAATCATAATAAATTACAACAAACAAAACTATCTACCAACATTTTAAATACAAAGCCTTTAAAATCATAATAAAACCACATGTGGCGATCAGCAGTTTACATGTCAGCATTAACGTAATGTATCAGTATGTTAATGACCCCAAACTGTTAGCTAGCTAATAATGATAATATTGATAACATTATTTGGGTTCAATAACAGGTTCACCTCTCCACGGTCCTCTCAGCCGGAGATAAACCAGAGCCGCTTCTCCTCTTCCTCCACAGGGAGGAGGATTAAAAAGGAAATCAGGAATTCCTGAAGCTAAAACAGATCTGACAGTCAAACTGTACTCTTCTTGTCATTTTTGCGGACCTGGGCTGCATAAATAGTGACGTACGGGTAGGGGCGGGATCATCTCGCAACCAGGAAATCCTGCGAATGGTAGACTGTCCAATTTCACAACAGGCTGACGCTGCCTGCAAGTCTCTCTGAAGGACCCTGCCTTTGCTGGCGGTGAAGGATGGGTCCTTGAAGGATGCTGCCCCTGAATGTGGACACAGCCTGTGTCTTCCCTGCACTCCCTATCCGTTCATTGCCTCTGTCGGCGTCTGTTCATGCCCATGATCCAGCTCATGTTCCTGCCTGTTTCCAGTCCCCTCGTGGTATGTTTTGATTTTAAGTTTTCCATGTTTGATTTGTACTTTGCCTTTTTCTTTGCACTTCGTTGAACTGTTTTTTGTTGCTACTTTGTCTTGCTGATGTTTTGCTACTTTAACTTTTGTCTCCTTTTGACTGTTTTTGGTACCTGGCTCCTTTGGTTTTTGTATCGTTCACCTTGAGAATAAAGCTTGCTTTTTGTTTCCCCCATATCCTTGTCCCGTGAGTAACTGCATTTGGGTCCAACTCCTACCTCCATAATTTTCTCCTTTAAACCCCTTCCTGACAGAATGAACGGACCAAGTAAAATGGACCCAGCAGTTACTGGCCTGCAGATTATTCATTGGTATCACGACTTTATGACCAATCCTGCTAGCAGGACTCGTCAAATTTGCTGCTAGCAACCGTTTCTTCCAGGGTTGGGGGTTAGCCACAGCCAAGCTACCAGCCCAAGCCCACACTTCAGCCCCAGCCCTGCTACCAGCCCAGGCCTCAGCTTCCACACTCGACAGACCATCTGCAGATCCTTTCTGGGGAACCCGTCTGGCCTACAAAGTGCCTCCACCAAGAAAGCGACGTTCCTGGCCGTGCCCTGGCCCCCTGAAGGCTGGCTTTGGAGCCCCAGCTCCATTATCAGCTGCCCAGCCGATGCTTGCCGGGTTTGTTCCATTAATGGCATGGCTGACACCTGCCAGTGGTTCTCTGTCGGCGGCCTGGTCGACACCTATATAGAAATAGAACTTTTTTACCATTATTTTCTTTATGACTATATATATATATATATATATATATATATATATATATATATATATATATATATATATATATATTTTTATGGAAACAGAATCTGTTTCAGAAGTCAGTGGGCCACATGACATGGAAGCTGTTGAGAAAAAAAATCATCATTTCTGCATATTAATATTCATGTGAGACGTTCGCAGAGATTGTTTATAGTGTGCAAGCTAGTTTTTATCTGTTAAAGAGGGAGCACTTGGTTCATTAATTACATGGGACTTTCTGCTGTTAGCTGGGGGCTGGAGCTAACTAATTGTTACTACCAGCAGTGATGAATACTTAAACTTTCTTATATCCATTCTTCTTCATTCAGGTTCTTCTCCTCATGCTGTTCTAGTTGCTCTGTGTGCCAGGGCATGTGAGCAGAGCGGAGCGCAGAGCGAGCGGGGAGCGGAGTGTGCGAAATATAGTCGGAGCGCAGAGCGGGTTTTAATCCAAAGGCCAGAGCGATGGATCCGTTTCGCTCCAGTTCCGTTCCAGTGTACTTTGATTTTTGCGTCTGTTGCTGCTATTTGTGCATCCAGTTCCACCTTTTCCATCTTTGACTTTATGATGGTTTCCTCCAGCTGCAAAGCATGTCTGTCCTTTAAAGCAGCAGATCGGGCCTCTAAAGCTGCCTTCTCAGCCCATGCTAATTTAGCAGCAGAAGAGGCCCTAGATGATGTAGATGATGATTTTGACCCTTTTAAAACATTAGAAATGCTGTCCAGTGGTTCCACTCTTGGTTGTAGACATTGTTCCTTTTTCCACATTTCAACCTCCTTAAGAAAGTAATTGAGATTCATTATCCTGGGCTCATACCAATCCACATGATCATTACATTTTTCATCCTCTGATAAAAGGTTTTGCACGGATTGATGAACCTATGTAAATTCACCAACAGCTTGTTCAAATAGACCCACATATTCATTAACATGATCCACATTTCCACCTTCCACAAGCAAAGCCTTTATTTCATTCGACCTTCTTGTGCATGCTCCGAGTTTCCCTCTGCGTGATGCAAGGAGTGATTTTGAAAGATCCTCAGCCTCAACAACAGTCTCAGGATGTCGGCTCATTTTGAGTTTTCGTTAGCGTTATTGACTTCCTTTTAATATGATTGAGTCGTTATTTTACGTCATGACACATCCTCCCTCTTTAACCGTGCGTAAAGTTGCGCGTAGTGACGTTTCCATTTTCAGTTTCATTCAATAATTTTCAAGCACGTTCATTCATTCCTTTGTTTACTCACGACAGCAGCCATGGCTCCACATCAGCGTCTGCATCCTTCATTTCACACAGCATCTCTTTTCCTTCTTTTGAGGTTGTCCAACCTTTTGTCAATCGGTTGTAAAGTTTTCCGATAATGAAGTGGCTAATCCTTTGAGTATTTCCTTTTAGCCAACTGAGGTTAAGGTGCAGAGGTACCGACACACATCGTAATAAGCACGCTCGGAGACGACGCTCATCCAGGTCTACCGTTTATTGAACGTTGCCAAGAAATTCAAGAGGGATACTGCATATGCTGCAGAATACAAAGTCTTTATGGATGATGTGCTAGGCAAAGGTTATGCACAGAAGGTGTCTCAAGAGGGGCTCCAAAGGAACGATGGCCATGTGTGGTATATACCTCATCATAAACAAAAGAAGAAGTTGAGAGTCGTGTTTGACTGTTCTGCATCATACAGAGGCAAATCTCTCAATGGAGAACTACTTCAGGGTCCAGACTTGGCCAACCCACTTTTAGGTATCCTGCTTAGATTCCGTCAGGAACAAATTGCAATAATGGCAGACATTGAAGCAATGTACTACCAAGTATGAGTACATGAAAAACACCGGGACTTCCTTAGGTTCTTATGGTGGCCACAAGCGGATGTTACTCAGCCACTGGAGGTGTATCAGATGAACGTTCATCTCTTTGGTGTGGTATCATCTCCTAGCATTGCTAACTTTGCCCTGCAGCAAACAGGAAAGGACAACTCGGACAGATTCAGTATGGATGTACTTGATACAATCAAGCGAAGCTTTTATGTGGATGATTGTCTCGAGTCACTGCTTTCCATTAAGCAGGCAGTAAAGCTTACGAAGGACCTCAGGGAAGCATGTGCCCAAGGTGGCTTTACTCTCACCAAATGGGTAAGCAACAGCCTCGAAGTACTCACAACCGTTCCTGAAAATCACAGAGCCGAACTAGTGAAACAACTTGACCTGGACAGAGAGAAACCACCTCTTGAAAGAGCATTAGGCATCCAATGGAGCATCCACAGAGACACCTTTACCTTCACTGTGGCTGTCAAAAGCAGAGCTCCCACAAGACGAGCAATACTCTCCACAGTAAGTTCCATCTATGATCCACTGGGCTTCCTTTCTCCATTCATCCTCAAAGCCAAACAGATCTTAAGGAAGCTTTGTATCCACAAGTGTGGATGGGATGAAATTTGCCCAGAGGACATATCAAAGCTCTGGCAAAGATGGTTCACTGAGCTAGATCAGCTTAGCAGGTGTGAAGTGAAAGATGCATGAAGCCTCCAAATTTTGGGGCTGTAAGGACTGCTTGGCTGCATCACTTCTGTGTTGCAAGCGGGTCAGGATATGGAACTGCAAGCTATCTCAGGTTCACAAACTACGAGGGAGATGCTCACGTTACCGTTGTTCTGGGGAAATCCAGAGTAACTCCACTGAAACAAATCACCATTCCAAGGCTTGAGCTTGCAGCAGCAACCCTAGCCGTGAAAGTGGATAGGATGCTACAAAGTGAACTACAGATCAAACTGGAGAACTCTACCTTCTGGACAGACAGTACATTAGTACTGAAATACATTCACAACCAAACGAAACGTTTCCATACTTATGTTGCTAATAGGATTGCAGTTATCCACAACTTCTCTCAAGAAAATCAATGGAGGCACATATTTTCCAGCGACAATCCAGCGGACGACGCCTCATGTGGATTGCATATGGAACCATTCTTGAACTCCACCAGATGGTTAAACGGCCCTGACTTCCTGTCAAGAGAGGAAGCTGAATGGCCTAGGGCACCAGAGGACCTTAGCCAAATCCCTTCGAATGATCCGGAGGTGAAAAAAGACATCAATGGCTTGAAACTGGGCAATGCTGCAACTAGTAACCTAATCGATTACTATTCTTCATGGAAAAAATTACAGAGAGCTGTTGGATGGCTGCTGAAGCTGAAGACACTTCTGCAACTCAGATGTCAGAAGACAGCAGTTAGGACCCGCTCCAAACGGCCATATAGACCACCAAGCCTGTCTGTAGAAGACCTGGAAAAGGCTGAAAAGTCAATCATATGCTACGAACAACAACGCTACTTTGAATCAGAACTTGCTCACCTGAAAAAGGACAAACCGGTTAAAATAGACAGTAACATAAGCAAACTGGATTCAATTGTTGATGAAGAAGGCATCCTTAGGATTGGAGGACGTTTAAGTAAAGCAGCCATGCCAGTCAATCTAAAGAACCCAATTATCCTCCCCAAAGATTCTCATGTGTCTATATTGATCCTGCGTAATATCCATCAGCTAGTGGGACACTCAGGACGAAACCATATGCTCTCCAAACTCGGCCAGAAATTCCGGCTACCTTCGGCTAACTCCTCTGCCAGAAAAATCATTAAGTCTTGCGTTTTTTGCAGACGCAAGCAGGCAAGAGTTGGGGAGCAGAAAATGGCTGACCTACCACAAGATCGTGTAGCTCCAGATCTCCCGCCATTCTCTCATGTAGGTATTGATTACTTTGGACCCCTAGAAGTCAAAAGAGGCAGAGCACATGTGAAACGATGGGGAGTAATATTTACTTGCTTGGCGAGTTGAGCTGTTCACCTAGAAGTGGCACGCACCTTGGATACAGACTCCTGCATCAACACCATACGTCGCTTTCTATGTCGGAGGGGGCCTATTCTGACTATCCGAACTGACTGTGGTACGAATTTTGTGGGTGCTCAAAGAGAATTGGAGGCTGCTTAGACTCAGCTAGATCATCAAAAGATTCATGATGCACTGCTGACTAATCGCACAGAGTGGATATTCAATCCGCCACATGGAGCCCACTTTGGAGGAGTGTGGGAACGATTGATGAGGCTTGTCAAAAAGGTACTCTCTTCTGTTTTGAAACAACAAACAATGGATGATGAAACACTACAGACAGCTCTATGTGAGGTTGAATGCATTCTCAATGATAGACCAATCACAACCGTTTCAACGGACCCCAACGATCTAGAGCCCCTAACACCAAACCACCTGTTGCAGCTGAATTCCAAACCCCTCTCTTACTTTTGGAAGCTGAAAATTGAGCTTAAAGGACAAATGTCAATGCCCTAATCCCACTGCCCTGAACAATATGCACACAATCAAATACATGCCCCCGCATACACACCAACTCTTTCATACATTTATACAGTGCCAGGACCACATTTGCACTCTTTGGACTCTTCTACCCAATGGACTGTATATGGCAAATATGCTACCATGGACACTTGCAAATGGACTTTGGGGGGGGGTGGGGTTCATATGGTGCTTATGAAAATGGGAGGGTGTATTCATCAAACATATGTTGACATGCTGATGGAAAGATGTGAGGTGTTTAACGCAAGGTCATGTATTTTGGCTTTTTTTGTATATTTCATGGATATTTGTGCTATGTTTTCTGGCTCTTTTGACTATTATTCCAGTAATTGTTTTGCTATGGCGTCTACAATTAGGGGCCGGTATGTTGGAGCCATATTGAATCCAAAGATGTAATTAGAAAATGTGTACACTTGTTTTAGTTAATTATGGTATCCTTATTTATAAATGAAATTATTATTATTATTATTATTATTATTATTATTATTATTATTATTAAGGAAATGATCTAGATCTGGAGCGATCCCAGTTTCATAATGTATAAAGGTACTCGACTTATTCCTTTGTTACTTGATGGTGACGTACGTAGTGCACCTCCCACTGACAGGTGGCTATTTAATTTCTTTGAAGTTTTGAGAGGGTTAGGAGGCGGAGTACTTAAAGTTTTCCGAACACACGCTACTAAGTTGATTGTTTGATTTGATTTTGTGATTTTGGAAGCTAAGTCAACTGGAGATTTATGTTCAATAAACGGTAGACCTGGATGAGCGTCGTCTCCGGGCGTGCTTATTACGACGTGTGTCGGTACCTCTGCACCTTAACCTCAGTTGGCTAAAAGGAAATACTCAAAGGATTAGCCACTCCGCTCTCCACGAGTCTAGGGCATGCACAAGTCCAGACTCAAGTGTGCCTTCAAGGGTTAGCCTACATCAGAGGTCATTCGTTGAGAGATGGAGTTTGTAAAATATTTCGAAAAGCAAGCAGACAGGTCATATAGGTGCAACGTCAGGAGTTGCTCCCTCTTTTAAATTTGAGCGAGCGTGGAGCGATTTCACCGGAGCTGAATGAAATTTTAGGTGAGCGGAGAGCGGTCTTTGAGCGGAGCTGTCTGGTATAACTTTGAGCGATGGAGCAAAGGAGCGAACACCCACGTAAGCGGGGAGCGGAAATTCTCGCTGCTCAGCTCCGCTCACATGCTCTGCTGCGTGCTTCACAGACACACACGCTGCAGGTACCGAGTGCAAGCAAGGTCGCAGGGAAAATGTGGACTGGATTTTCAATGATGTGGGCGTTCTCTACATTAACAAATGGAATGGATTGGATAATGACACACTGAAGGGGCTCTGTACCTTACACTATGAAGTGAAGGGAAACTGACAGATTTATGATCATATTTACGTGAATAATGACAGGTTATATGATTATTTATTCAAACTCATATTCTGGCCACTTTATATTGAATTTGTTGGCACTTTGTTGTTAAATTATGATTATTTATTTTTTTTTTAAATAAAAACACCAAATTATTTAGGGGGGCTTAACAAGATTTTAGGGGGGCTTCAACTTCAGCCCCCCTAAAATAGGCCTAATGACGCCACCGGTGTGGCTTTTAAGTAATGCAGAACATCTTTGAAAAAACTGCCTTGTGGTGTTCAGGACTTAATCTGTTAATTAAGTGTATAATTATGCCACATCATCAGGTAGAAAATGAAATTCCACCCACCCAAGCTTCCTTATTGGAAGAATCAGTGGAACCGATTGGGGGAGTACATTGCGGGTGAAGGAGCCAATTGAATTTCCCACCCCCTCCCTCTCTCCAGTAGGCCGTGCACAACTTCCCCCTTTAAATGTTATTGCATTTACAAATCCAGTAAAATGTGTCCTAATTTTTATCTTTTAAATCAGTAATTGGAGATGCCAGCTCTACACAGTGGCTTCTACTGCACCAGCTAGTTGATATAATTGCAATATACGCGTGACTTGAGTATAATACCAATTAGCTGTGTTACCTCCTTGAAGAGCAAACTGTGTCCCAATAAACACATCTTAATTATGCCCGCAGAGAATAGGAGTTGGAGAACACACAATTAAAGTGGCTAATTAATTCAGTGTTTTATCATCACAGTTTTTTTTTACCCTTCTTGCTTCACGCCAAGAATCATGCAACTAAAAGATTAATAAACCGGTCGTCCACTCCACAGGATGTTGAGTCAGCCTTTGTAGTTCACTGTCCTGGCAGTCATTAGCCTCTATGGACCTAAGAAAAGGGGACCAGAGAAAAATAAAAAAAATAAAGTGCTACTCTCATTGAATTCTTGCTGTCCTGACTAGTCCAATCATGCCACTTGGCTTCTATGCTCCACCAGGCTTGAGGGACTCTGTGGCCATAAATCCTTTCAAACTTGACAAAGTTTCATTTTGTTTGAGTTAATTCTTGGAGCTTTATGTTTACTCTTCTCCTTTATTGCCTTCTGTTCTTCCACAACACCACCAAATGGGTTTAAGAAGAGCTAAACAAAAAATAGTATGGTTATCTGTTCTTTGGTTTTGAGCCCATCCACAGCAGTTCAGCCATATGCTTAGTCCCTACTGAATTATCAACAGATAGCCCCAGTCACTGAAGTATGCTGGGGACTTGTGACAAGGTATAAGAGTGGCCTTGTGAGGAATATAACTTACAGTCACTTTATCTTGACAGAGATAGAGACAGAGTCATTAGAGGGTGGCACAGTGTTGCAGTGATTAGTACTGTTGCAAAAAGAAGGTTCTGGGTTTTGAATCTGCAGGCCTTTCTATGCAGGGTTTGCTATCTCCCAGTGTCTGTCTTGGTTTCCTCCAGGAGTTCTGGTTCCTTCCCACAACCCAAAGACAGGTTTGGCTATTTAACGACCCTAAATTGTTCATTGCTTGGCACACACAGAGATACAACATTTGGAGAAAAAAGAACATTTCCTGTAGAATGCACAGCTACATGTTCATTCCTTTATAATCAGTATGTCTCATAAAAAGCGCCCACCTCTTAAAGATCAACAAACCACCTACCACCTTTGTAGCAGCCCTGAGATTGACTGCAGACATTTCCAGGTAACATGCCTGATATCGTCCAATGTCAGCTGAATTTGGCTTCTGCGACCTTCAAGGATAAGCAGGCATATCTAATTGATGGACAGAGTGACTTTAGAGTATCCTCAAGCTGATCCTGTCATTGGTTAATACAGTATTGACAAAACTTAATTTGACTGGATTATTATAACTCAAGTGAGGATAAGCGCAATATCAACCAGACATTCCTAAGCAGGAACACATCTGTGAACAGGCTTACAACAGATCAGATACACTATTTACGGCAGGCCGAGTCTCAACCAGAACAGCACAAGCACAAGTCAAGTGTCGGTCCCCAGAGTGTCAGCTGTGCCCTGAAGTTGTGAAGAGAACTGGATCACGTAGTGAGTCGATGAGTCTCTATGGCTTTGTAAAATGGCATAGTAAAAAAAGCTTGCATCTGTAAGAAACTGTATACACACTCTGTGATGCAATATCTTGCATTATTTTATTTCAAACAACAATACAAAGACAATACAAGGAAGCACTATAGTCAAACTGAACCTTGTTATTCTTATATAGACCTTCTTTATCTTCCTATCCTGTCCTCCCATCTATCATAATCCAGCGATATAGCAAAGAATCTCTGTCTGTGTATGAGTCTTAAAGGGATATTCCGGTGTAAATGTAATCCATGGTCTAACACAACGTGACACAGAGTAAGACCCCCCTTCAAGAGATCAAGTTTGCTAACCGCTAGTTCACGTAGTTTTAGCAACCTCAGAAAAAGACCGCACGACAATAATAGCAGTATATGCCTCCAACAAGCACTATATGCCTCCAACAAGAAACCGCCATCAAAAAGCCGCAAATAATGCTCAGAACAGCACCAAACTTCAACAACAGTACAAATAGGGTTCCAGCACATAGATTGAGGCATCAAACCTCCACTAGCTTAGCCGGATTTCTATTGTCAAGTGAACACAGCTCATTACTCTGCTACCGCAGCTTCCTGTTGTGGGGAGGCCCTGCGAATCAATTACCAAGTGCAGCTCAAGGATGAAAATGTATGATTATTATTGTTATTACTATTATGTGTCTTGCCTACCAGTTTATAACAGTTATTATCGAGAGCGGACGGGGAAAAGAACAGAATTGAGCATTTTTAACTGCACTCGGTAATCGATTCGCAGGGCTTCCCCACAACAGGATGCTGCGGCAGGAGAGTGATGAGCTGTGTTCACTTTACATTTCGAGAACCAATCATCTGATTTACTTTGCAGAACAGAAGTTCAGTGTTGAACCTCTGCAGATTCCCTCCTATCTAATCTTAAACATGCACACTACAAGATTTTTAAACAATGCCACGTAACCCACTATACATAAGGTTATAGTATAAGAGGGAGCAAAGCACCACCTCACATGATCCCTCTCATGTGATCTCATAGGTTTGCTGATCTCAACAAAATGTAGAGTAGCATGGTGAAACAACTTGCTGTAGTAAGGCATTCCCTGAGAAAGTAAAGCTCAAGGTTAAACGAGTCTGGATGAGTGGGAACATGAAGCAACAGAGGTTTTTCTATTCTTCAGCGAGAACTGGAGATGAGATTTTTTGTTTCTGTCAACATGCTAGCTCACATTAGCATGACTGGTGTAATGCTGCTGGAGCACACTGGAGGGCCCATCTGGCACTTTATTTTCTCCAACTGAGTAAATTAAATCAGGTTTATTACTTAGTTTGCGTAATCCGGTTGAATGTTAAAATATTAAAGCTGCAGTCTGAAATTAAGAGAAAAAAAGTGGACTTAGACAGAAAATTTGAATGAGCACAGCTCCCAGGTCCCTCCTTCTTCCTCTCTGCTGAGCTGCAGCCCTGCCTTCAAAGCCCCTCCCCACAGAGGAGCCTGCCATGCATGAGCAGGCTTGTGACCATGGTAACAGAGGAAGCCAGATAACCAAGAAGGCACATTCACATCGCAATGGATTTTTTTTACAGTAGATCTGCACTTTATTCTACTGTCAGATCATAATGATAACTAACTGATAAAGCAAATATAAGAAAAAAATAGTTACAGACTACAATTTTAAATGTCGTATTGAATGCCTTGAACAAAACTTGTTAGAAAAGCTACACAGCTCTACATGCACATTACGATACAAACTGTATACGTAATGAGCGGTACACATACGTTATAGACTTGTCATTCACTATGGAGGATAATAAAACTAAAGTTTTGTCACTTTGACATGACTTTGACAACAAACCTAAATTACAGACTTTTAGAATCTGCTATAAGAATATTTGGCCTAGTTGCCACGGTTCCTCAGCTGCTGTAGTATGTGTGTATGAAGACACACAAAGGAGACAGTTCATAGTTTGGCTTCTAAGGCTTTGTAGTTCCTGGAACTACAGTATTTGGCCAAAAAGTGCTGTAATATTAAGCTTGTTACAAAGTCGACTTAAAATGTAGCCTACAGACATCTCTGTCTCTCATGTTACCCTTGACTTGCATTTCTCAGCTGTGTTTCCAGCATCACCTGTCTGTTGTGTCGAGCCTTCTTACTGTTCTAAAAATAGCAATGTTGATGCTAGCGTGTCATGCTCCAAACTCTCCCGTTCAAAATGAACGTGTCCAAAACCGAGACTACGGTAAATCTTAAAAGTGCCTCTTTCGTCATAATTATGCTTTTACACAAAGATTTGACTTATATTCAATCCCAAATAAAGCCTTGGTTGCTTTTGGCGAGAGTTGCGCTTTAAGCTGTCTCGGGGGAAGCACAGTACTGCACTGTATGTGGGTGATAAGTAATGTCGTAGGCCACCTCCTCTGTTCAAAGGACTGATTTTACACCATCAGATGTAAGTGGACATCAGAGTCTTGACCTGAGGAGTTAGCCCTCCTGTGTTGTGGCCATACCCACAAAGACCGAGGGAAAGGAGAAGGGACAGACGCAAATCAGGGGAGCACTGTTGTGGTTACCCAAACTGGATCTTTGTCAAAACCTCTAAAAGATCCACAGCGGACAGAGAGGAGGAGACAGAAAAATTTAACAACATCATCATTCCCTATGTTGCGAACACATCTGAGGGTACTGATTGTGAGTACACGCCAGAGCAAAGCACTTCATCACATCAGAGAGGACGACAGGAGGGCAACCAGCAGTGTCCAAGGAAGTGGAGGCAGAGGCCGTGGACGTGGGAGTGCGACAGAGATCAAGGAGCACATGATCTTGGAAAGATGGCAGACAATGAGTGGAAGAACTTCAAGCTCAAAGGATTGCACATGAGCAGATATCTAAAGTAGAACATTACTTGTGCTTTTCTTTCTGATAAACACCACCTACAACTAAACTACTTTTGTTTGTACAGCATGTTGACCAGGCATAACATTTGGGCACTACTCCTAATCAGAATCAAATATAGTACTTTTTTACAATTTCAATTTGTATTTTGGTGCATAACAAAAAAACACAGTAAGCGAATGTAAAGAAAGATAAAGGGCTGGTACTTCAAGTGAAAAGCATTAATAGATAGAATTAAAAAAAAACATGCAAGGGATAAGTAGGTGCATTGTGTATAGCAATTATGCTCAGTGTTCACACATTTCGCTGTGGTCAGCTGACAGTCAGATCATCAATGGAAATGCAAAGTCTGTTTTCTAAAAAATGTTTTTCTAATATGTAAAAGCTCAAGCTGTAGCCTAACATATGACTTTTAGGACCAGTATTTGAAGCATTTTCCTGGTGACGCTAGTCCTTTTGTATTGTGCCCCTGCTAATGTGACTTGTTCTGAATATTGTTCTTTTATTATGAACAGACGTCTCAACCGTTTGGTAGAGGACTATATCTGATACTGTAGGGTCTAATTTTAAAAAACTATTGATTGTTGTTATTGTTATCATAATTGAATAAAAAATGCAAAGAAATAATTTTTCCCTTGCTTTTTTCTTGGTGCGTACTTTAAAGGGTTAAGGAGCACATCAGAATTCATGCACATAAAGCAAACCAACTTGATATAAAAGAAGGACTATTGTATATTTGAGATGTATCAATCAGAGATACATATCACATAAATAACAGTGGTCTGATTCATGTTGCTACCAGCATTAAGTTACACTATCATGTCAGAGAGAGGCTGCAATACTAATGGAAACATCAGGACATGGTTCTGTCGTGAACTGATGCTTCGAAGGCTGGAAGTTGATGCGTCTCTCTCATAACTATAGAACGCAGAAACAGACAACATTAGCCTGTAAAATGTGTAGTTAAAAGTCTATATGAATCACCACATAAATAATATCTAACAACAGTGCTTTTGTCCTTTAATGCGTGTAGCACACAAGAATTAGCCCATACACACATACAGCTCATCTGGCTAATGTTCAAACAGCCTAGGGTAGCAGTGCATGTGTGAACACTGTTATATGGATTAAATCCACAGTACATGTAAAGCTTGTTCTACATGTAAACAGTGGACGTTACATGTAAATATGTTATATGCGGCAGTAGTCTATCATAGAAAGCTAGCTAACATTAGCTACAGACTGATGATGCTAACAATGTTAGTGTTGGGCTAATATATATGACATCAACAGAACGAGCCAACATTAGCTACGTTGACCATTAAGGCAGAGTAATACATTTCCCTCAACCAAAACAAACTAAGTCATTACCTGTCCAACAGAGACACAGCTAACATGGTGTCTGTTTTCAAGCTTTCAACTCCTTTAGTTGTAGCCATTGTTGAACAGCTACACCAGAGTTGACTCTTGATTTGCACTCACCAACTTATTTTTGTTTGTAACCTTCTCTATTTTTGTCTTTCTTTTCTCGCTCTGTTTGGCAGTACACGCTGCTGTAGGTGCAGCTAGTAATGAAAAGTGTGTCTGTACTTTCTCTGCCATTCTTGACCGTTAACAATGAGCTCACTCTGCCACAGCTCCAGCAGTGCATTGCGTAGACTCCGGTCACGCCAAATGAGGGATAGGTGGAGTCAACGAAGGGTGGGCAGGTAATTACAGATTGAAAGACAGGTAGGCTGTCCATACAGTCTGCCAAAATTTATTGGATAAAGTTGTTACAGCCCTGTCGTTGCCCCAAACTATAGATTTTTTTTCTTCCTTTTTTCCAAAGCATTTAAACATATTGCTGCCTGGATGTTTTCTGGAGATTTTCCAGACATATAATAAATGCTTCTGAACTGAATTACCAACACCAGCTTTAGAGGACCTGCTATTATACCTGGGTTTCCCAACCTTCAAAAATGTGATGCTGTGGGATTGTAAAATGGGCAGGCAGCCACTCCAGAGCAGCAGTTTTTGCCAAATTGGGAGTTTGATTAAAAAAAACAATTTGATTTACAAATAGAACCTTTAAAACAGCTCTGATGTATGTATGGCCATAATAGAGTTAATAGTGAAGCTGTTGATAAGATGATAAGATTCATGCTGCATCATTTAATAAGAGCATATAAAGTGGTCTTTACAAAATAAATAATGAATAACATCAAAAAGAAGTGTTATTTGGTAATCTTAAGGATTCAAATTTTAAAGACAAACTACACTTTATTGCACCTTAGGTTTATTTTCCTGTTCTCACCATCATTTCCATTAATTATGCCAACAGGGTACTTACTAAGCAAATTCCTTGGAACAGTAACATTGCTAAAAATATTTACTAAAGGGCAAGACGCACATGATAGTCAGATGCTCAGACACTGAAACAAACTTCTCTAAGCTGGTCAAACTGACCTGTAAGAGAGAATGCATTAAGTAAAAGCATTACCCAAACTGTCCACTGCAAACATCTCTTAAAATTTACAGACTGACTTCTTGATTTAACTTTACTACTAGTTAATACTGGGCAACCTCACTTTCAGTTTCAACACCAAATAAAGATTCAGATAATCTGGCTAAACTGCCTTCATGTTTTTTTGACCTATTTTTAATGTTGCTGCATTCTAAGATTGTTGCGCTTACTTTGGTGAGTATAGTGTTATCTGAAACAGATAGAGCTGATGTCCAGAGCTACAAAAGCAAAAACTATGTTTTAGTAAACTCTTGTTTCCTTTACATTTAAAGTAAACCCAGATAGACATTATGTATATTTTTCATAGATGTTAAGGAAAGTTAGAGGAAGTGCTGGTGTGGCTGATGAAAGACGAGCTGAGTCTGACAAGCTGACCCTGAGATGTCCCTTCAAGGCCAACATACACAAGACTCTTAATTTGCAATGTTCTGTCAAATCATGAACGTATCACTAAAAACAAGACAGTTTGTATTTTATAATTTATGTATATCTGAGAGTTTGTTGTCATCCCTCTGATCTCACTGTCACTTTTCACAGATTTATTTTCTGTGTATTGTTTCTCTTTGTCATTCACTCTGTTGTGGACATGCTGTGAGACTATACAGCACATCGTTTACTGAGACAGCCTTTCCTCTGTCAAGCATCTTCTCTTTCTTCCTCCTCTCCCATGCCACTCTGTATGCAGACAAGACACTTTTGATGGTTTTTTAAGTGAGGTGTTCAGTGATTCCTGATTTAACTTTCTACAGCTTTAGACAAAACAGCCGCCATTCTCCCTGAAGCATGACAGCCATGTTAGGAGAGCCATAAAATGCAGAGGCCCAACATTTTTCTGTCATCCTCTCAGATGCCCAAATTCCAGACATCCTATTCATGTGCAGGAACCTTGCTTTGTTATTCTCTCTACTGATTATTCCCTTTCTCTTTCTCCCACGCCCTCCCTCTATTTTCAATAATATATACATTTAAACATGAGATCTCCCTGATTCATTGTGAGTTCTCACAGTACGACATCTACCAGTGTAATAATCAAAACATGTCACTCAGTGGCCTTGTTGCTCCACGATTAGAATTTAATTTCATCACATGGCACTCTTTATTTTTTTTCTTTCTCTTTTTCTTCTCTGCTTCACTCTTTCTTTTTCCGCCTGTTGTCAATTTGTCCTCCTGCTGTGTTCACTTTTGAAGTCTAAACCTTCCTAATGAAAGGTCTTGAATGGATGTTTTGAGAGGTTCTTGTCTTCACTGGCTAACAGTTGATATGTATTGTTGTAGCTCACAGTAAAATGAGCATTTGCAACATATTTAAAGCCAGGGTAGTAAATCTATGTTCAAAAGCCTCTTTTTTTTCATATATTTGTATAACATTTCTTAACATCCAGCCAGCAATCAAAATATTGGGAAAAAAACGAGAAAAAAATCCAGCAACAGGGCTGCTCAGCAGTGTAAGCAGTTCTGACCATGCAAAACATCATATCATCATGAGTCCAATACAATATTCACGTTTGTCTGTGAATAGCGTGACAGCTATCAGTACTAGCAATGGCAATGTTGGTTGTTTAAGTTAAGTATGATATTGTGTTTACTTACAGGTGAATGAGACATGACGTGGCTACTTGTTGTTAGATGTTGTGATGAAAACAATGCACTGGACTTGGACTCTACCTGCGGTATCTGGCAGTATTGGGACAGTGCGCATTCGTGGTTTGGAGGGAGCGGTTCAGAGAGAGGCCTGAGTTCCGGGGATGGGGTTTACTGGCTGGATAACATCTAGCCTGGGCTTGACGGTTTTTCAAACACACTGACCTCATGTTTAATGAGGCAGAGAGAAGAACAAGAACAACAAAAACAGAAAGAAAGAAAGAAAGAAAGAAAGAAAGAAAGAAAGTGACAGACACAGTTCCAAGATAGTATTAGAAAAAGGGAAGCAGCACATAAAAGATGTTTGATGTCTTCTAGAGGCCAGATTCCTATCCAGATCTGTCAGATTATGCAATTGATAATATATGCAACTGTATGATATTAAAGTAAGATATAGAGGGTCTCCAATATCAAATTGCCATGGGAACCCAAGCAGAGGCTGAAAATATATCCCCAATGGATACTTCAAATAAAATACCAATAACTGATGTTTTCACAGTACTTGTGTGGAGAGTAATGATTTCATACTGGTGATATCATTTCATTCATAGTCGTCATTTGCATATCCCACACAGAAAGAACCTATATAAACATATAGGTTTTATTATAGGTTTTAATATAGGTTTCGAATATATGAGACATACATGAAATTGGCCAGTTTCATATATTATATGTACATATATATATACCTATATGTACTTATATGTACATATAGGTACATATATACATGGGATGAAGGCCAGCTACCCCGCATGGAGCGACAAAACAAACTAAATGCCTGTGGCTTCATTCAACACTCGCGGGTTGCGAGTAGGACATACTGCTTCTGATAGATCAAGATGTTTAGTTGTGGACACATTGCTGGACAAATGTGATATTCTGTGCCTGCAAGAAACCTGGCTGGCAAAACAAGGTATGGACAAGCTGAACTCTCTACACATGAACTTCCATGGGGCTGGAGAGTCCACTACCGACCTCAGTACGAGGCTGATTCGAGGTAGGATAGCTAGGGGTGTAGCCATACTGTGGAACATCGAATATGACTCAATGGTGAAGGTGGTTCGTTTAAATGTTGACTGGGCCATAGGGCTAGAATGTAATTCTAATGGGAAGAAATTTACTGTTTTGAATATTTATACACCGTATGAATCATATGAGCATGAGGATGAATTTCTGAACAGGTTAGCTTTCATTCAGTCCTTCATAGAGGACAACAGCTCATCTTGTGTCTCTGTCATGGGTGATTTTAATGCTGACATGTCAGATCCTTATTTGCAGCACACCTGCAGCAATTTTGTAATGAGTCTAAATTAATTCTATCAAGTAAAGCCTTGATGCCTGACACAAGTTTTACCCTTTGTTAGTGAAGCGTGGCACACAACATCCTGGCTAGACCATATTGAGACCAAAGCTGATGCGCATGCCTCTCTGGTAAATGTGGAGATTTGTTATGAACTTGCCACCTCTGATCATATACCGATTGCTGCACTGTTAAATGTTGGGAATGTCCCTCTGCTGGCCAGAACTAATAATAATGCTACCTCAAGTAAACTGGACTGGTCAAAACTGAGCAGAGAGGATGTGACTGGATACTCACTGTGAACTGACAGTCTGTTAAATAATATTGCACTGCCTCATGAGGCCCTTATGTGCTCAGATATGAACTGTAAGGACAGGCAACATACTGATAAAATCTGTGCCATGTATGATGATATTGTGAAATGTCTCAATGCATCCAGTGAACCCTATTGTAAAAGTAAATGCAAGGTACCCAATATCAGACCTGGGTGGAATGAGTTTGTGGCTGAGCAGTATGCTGAGGCAAGAGAGGCCTTCAGACTCTGGTCAGAGGCAGGTGGGCCTAGACATAGGGTTTTGCTAGAATTGAAAAAACGCACCGATGCTAAAATTAAGTACGCACTCCGCTTTATGAGGAAAAATGAAAACACAATGAGAGCAGACTCGGTTGCCAGAAAGCTACAGAACAACAATCTTACTGACTTCTGCAAAGAGGGCCATCCATCCATCCATCCATCCATTTTCTTCCGCTTATCCGGGGCCGGGTCGCGGGGGCAGCTGCCTGAGCAGGGACACCCAGACTTCCCTCTCCCCGGACACTTCCTCCAGCTCTTCCGGGAGGATCCCAAGGCGTTCCCAGGCCAGCTGGGTGACATAGTCACACCAGCGTGTCCTGGGTCTTCCTCTGGGTCTCCTCCCGGTGGGACATGCCAGGAACACCTCCCAAGGGAGGCGTCCCGGGGGCATCCGAAACAGATGCCCGAGCCACCTCAGCTGGCTCCTCTCGATGTGGAGGAGCGGCGGCTCTACTCCGAGCTCCTCCCGGGTGACAGAGCTCCTCACCCTCTCTTTAAGGGAGCGCTCAGCTCTCTCTTCACCACGACAGACTAGTACAACGACCGCATTACTGTGGCTGCTGCACCGATCCGCCTGTCAATCTCACGCTCCATCCTTCCCTCACTCATGAACAAGACCCCAAGATACTTAAACTCCTCCACTTGAGGTAGGAACTCTCCCCCAACCTGGAGGGAGCAAGCCACCTTTTTCCGGTCGAGAACCATGGCCTTGGACTTGGAGGTGCTGATTCTCATCCCAGCTGCTTCACACTCAGCTGCAAACCGCCCCAGGACATGCTGGAGGTCCTGGCTCGAAGGAGCCAACAAGACCACATCATCTGCGAAAAGCAGAGATGAGATCCAGTGGCTCCCGAACCAGATCCCCTC
>CAEMYA010000468.1:219824-235903 GCA_903131615.1 Diplodus sargus | reverse complement strand
AAAAAGCTTGTGCGCGAGCTATTGGCTGCTGTCACCGCTGTGCCGGAAAATACTGGCCTGCAGATGTTGAGCTACATCTACACCAACAACCTGCTGAACCTGTACCCAAACCTCAGCATTGCCCTCCGACTGATGTTGAAAGTCCCCGTGACTGTAGCAAGCAGAGAGAGGAGTTTCTCTCGCTTGAAACTAATTAAAACACACCTGAGGTCAACGATGCTGCAGGAGCGGATGTCAGCCCTCGCTCAAATCTCACTTGAGCACGACGTCACAAGATCACTCGACAGAGATGACATAATTAGAGCATTCTCAGCACTGAAAAACAGAAAGGGCGGATTTCTGTAAAGGCCGAGTCTGTCTGTAGCCTGTCTGTTCTTTTCCTGCACGCTGTCCGTGGTGCTAAAATAATGCGGAGCGCTTTGCGCTAACTAGGCTACTTTTGTTGCCAATTTTCAAGTTCATGATTGTTATAGGTGTTACAGTTTTGGATTGTAATAAGATGCCTGTTCGTGTCTTAAAATGCACATAAATATGAAAAATGCATTTGCATTTTGTTGAAAATCAACTTAAATCCTCGTTTTTTTTCCCTGCTCATTCCTGGTTTCTTGCCCTATAGAGATTTTAACACTTGGTCACAATGTATCAAATTATATGTTTCTGACTGGACCAAAGTGTCAGTTGGACTTCAGAAGGGCTGGAACTCAAACACTACGAGAACGGCCGTAAGCAGTCATTTGGACCGCTAGATAATACTAACTCTATATTCTCTCATGTAAATACCCAAATTGAGTGATGAATTCTCTCTGCTGAATGCTACTCTGGAGTTGCCCGCGGTGAGAGGCGGCGAGCTGGTGTGGGCTTGCTTATAGCTCCTCAGCTGAGGCGCCATGTGTTGGAGTTTACCCCAGTGAACGAGAGGGTCGCTTCCCTGCGCCTTCGGGTCAGGGATGGGTCTCTCACTGTTGTCTCGGCATATGGGCCGAACAGCAGTGCAGAGTACCCGGCCTTCTTGGAGTCCCTGCAAGGGGTACTGGAGAGTGCTCCATCCGGGGACTTTGTTGTTCTACAGGGGGACTTCAATGCTCACGTGGGCAGCGACAGTGTTACCTGGAGGGATGTGATTGGGAGGAACGGCCTCCCCGATCTGAACCCGAGTGGTGTTTTGTTACTGGACTTCTGTGCTAGTCGAATGGACCATGTTCTCCACTTCCATTGTCGACGCAGCTGTCTGGAGCTGTGGCCGTAAGGTCTCTGGTGCCTGTCCTGGCGGCAATCCCCGAACCCGGTGGTGGAAGTAAGGGATGCTGTCAAGCTGAAGAAGGAGTCCTATCGAGCCTGGTTGGCCCGGGGGACTCCTGAGGCAGCTGACGGGTAACAGCAGGCCAAGCGTGCGGCAGCACAGGCAGTCGCGGAAGCAAAAACTAGGGTCTGGGAAAAGTTCAGGGAGGCCATGGAGGAGGACTTCCGGTCGGCCTCGAAGAAATTCTGGCAAACCATCCGGCGCCTGCGGAGGGGGAAGCAGTCCTCCACCAACACTGTTTACAGTGGAGGTGGGGAGCTGTTGACCTCGACTGGGGACATTGTTGGGCGGTGGAAGGAATACTTCGAGGATCTCCTTAATCCCACTGACACGCCTTCCATAGAGGAAGCAGAGGCTGGGGACTGAGGTTGACCCATTCATCACCCAAGCTGAAGTCACTGAGGTAGTCCGGAAGCTCCTCAGTGGCAAAGCACTGGGGGTGGATGAGATCCGCCCTGAGTACCTTAAGTCTCTGGATGTTGTGGGGCTGTCTTGGTTGACACATATCTGCAGCATCACGTGGCAGTCAGGAACAGTACCTCTGGACTGGCAGACCGGGGTGGTGGTCCCCCTATTCAAAAAGGGGGACCGGAGGGTGTGTTCCAACTATCGAGGGATCACACTCCTCAGCCTCCCTGGAAAAGTCTATTCCAGGGTACTGGAGAGGAGAATTCGGCCGATAGTCAAACCTCGGATTCAGGAGGAACAATGCGATTTTTGCCCGCGCCGCGGAACACTGGACCAGCTCTATACCCTCCACAGGGTGCTCGAGGGTTCATGGGAGTTTGCCCAACCAGTCTACATGTGTTTTGTGGACTTGCAGAAAGCATTCGACTGTGTCCCTCATGGCATTCTGTGGGAGGTGCTCCGGGAGTACGGGGTCGGAGGCCCTCTGTTAAGGGCCATACGGTCCCTGTATGACCGGAGCAGGAGCTTGGTTCGCATTGCCGGCAGTAAGTCAGACCTGTTCCCAGTGCATGTTGGACTCCGGCAGGGCTGCCCTTTGTCACCGGTTCTGTTCATTATTTTTATGGACAGAATTTCTAGGCGCAGCCATGGGCCGGAGGGGGTCTGGTACGGGAGCCACTGGACTTCATCTCTGCTTTTCACGGATGATGTGGTCTTGTTGGCTCCTTCGAGCCAGGACCTCCAGCATGTCCTGGGGCGGTTTGCAGCCGAGTGTGAAGCGGCTGGGATGAGAATCAGCACCTCCAAGTCCGAGGCCATTGTTCTCGACCGGAAAAAGGTGGCTTGCTCCCTCCAGGTTGGGGGAGAGTTCCTGCCTCAAGTGGAGAAGTTTAAGTATCTTGGGGTCTTGTTCACGAGTGAGGGAAGGATGGAACATGAGACTGACAGGCGGATCGGTGCAGCGGCCACAGTAATGCGGTCGTTGTATCGGTCTGTCGTGGTGAAGAGAGAGCTGAGTCGAAAGGCGAAGCTCTTGATTTACCAGTCAGTCTACGTTCCTACCCTCACCTATGGTCATGGACTTTGGGTCATGACCGAAAGAATAAGATCCGGGATACAAGCGGCTGAAATGAGTTTCCTCGGCAGGGTGGCGGTGCGCTCCCTTAGAGAGAGGGTGAGGAGCTCTGTCACCTTGGAGGAGCTCGGAGTAGAGCCGCTGCTCCTCCATATCGAGAGAAGCCAGCTGAGGTGGCTCGGACATCTGTTTCGGATGCCCCCGGGGACGCCTCCCTTGGGAGGTGTTCCTGGCATGTCCCGTCGGGAGGAGACCCTGAGGAAGACCCAGGACACGCTGGAGTGACTATGTCACCCAGCTGGCCTGGGAACGCCTTGGGATCCTCCCGGAAGAGCAGGAGGAAGTGTCCGGGGAGAGGGAAGTCTGGGTGTCCCTGCTCAGGCAGCTGCCCCTGCGACCCGGCCCCGGATAAGCGGACGAAAATGGATGGATGGATGGATGGAGTGATGAATGCATTCATTGTGTCATGATATTTTTTAAATAAACGAAATAACACCAAAAATGTACATTTTCACAAAATTAATTATACATTTATCAATATTCATATCATCGCACAGTAAACTGTAATTATTTCACTATTTACACAATATTGTAATAGAGAAAAATCAGAACAGGAAAATTAACTATTAAAAGTAACTTAACACTTAATAATATATGATAAAAAATAATAATAATCGATAAAGCCGGACACGAGCTGATCTAAAACAAAAAAATATCCGTTTTGATCACTGGTCACAGTCCGCAGATTACCTCCACTCTCCTCGCACAGTTAACACACAGGCACTTGTGGCATTTCAAGTGTCCGACGTTTGGTTCTGTTTGCAGCTCTTTCAGACCGGCACTGCCTCTGTGTCCGTGTCTTCATTTCCTATTTTTGATCTGAGCAATAAATCGAAAGTACAAAAAATTAACCGTTATTTGTTTTTTGGTATCAGATTCATAAACGAATAAGGAATAACAAACCGTTTTAAATTTTTCGATTTTGGAATCTCAATTAAATATGAAAAGAGCGAATGATACACGGATTTGCATCCTTTCAGGTTTAAACGCATCAGAGACGCATGGGCGCAAATATATCGGTAATTAAATGTTTTATGGGACAATAATATGTAGTATTGAAATGGGCCCCCAGATGCCTAAGGCCGCCACTGGGTGTGGTGGGGGCGTGTTGCTTCAAGCACAAGTGGTACATGACATTCAGTCTTGAAAGTCCAGTTAACTCTGTAAATTGTTGGGATTCTTATTGTTATTTGTGAGAAAGCCTGTGGAGCGATGAGGAGCAGGTGAACTAGCACTGCTGTCATCACAGGAGCCCCATTCACACTGGCGTTTGGATGTGGCTTTAGTACGCCAATTCCCTGCCTCCATCTCAGTGTGAATCTCTCGGGGGCGGCGAGGGGCAAAATTTCACTCCGGCGCTGATACGCCTCTGGAGGTAGTATCAGGGCCGTATTACTCGAGAACCGAACCAGTGTGAACAGATAAGCCAGCTTTGCGTATCGAGGCCGTGTCGATCGGACGGTCAGTTAACTACACAGGTCCTTCACTCAACGTGATACAGAGAAATGTCCCACAAAGCAACGTTACATGAAAAACAAAACCAAAAGTAATGTAGTAACTGTCTTTGGCAACTTATATGAGGAAAAAAATACTGCAGATATACGTGGAGAAGCGTCCATCCTTCCGCCCGTCCTCCCGACTCTTTTTGACACATTTCTGCCTGAAAAGCAGCGTCTGTCATCGGCAAATAACTCGATCTCACCAAGTTTTTGTAATGAAAATAAATCACCGCGACGGTCAGCCCTCCCGACCGAGACTACAGTGAACTTTCGCTCAGAAAACAGCCTCCGTCCCGCGAGTGAGGGAGTCATTTATGCGTCTTCTCCTGTGTGAATGGGGCTAGGGAGGGTCAGCATGCACAGCAGAACAGAACAGGCAGAGCAACTGAGTAACTTATGGACACTTCTGAGTTTTTTCCACTGCTGTGCTTAAATGAATGAATGTAAGTAGTTATCATGAATCCTTTACTATTGCCATGCAGCATTTATATTACTGGGTTGTTTGCAATTTAAATCTTACCTTTTTTTGCCTTGATTGGCTTAATTACGTAGTTCAGCTTGGAGGGTACCACATGGTTGCTAATTAGTGTTATTTGTGTAAGCATTATCAATGTGATGCAGTCATGGTATCTTTAAATATGTTTCGTGACTTACATGTTTTGTGTTAGGGGGCTTCCTACATTAACAAATTATCTGCATAATTATCTACTATATGTTTGATGTGGTATTGAGTGTTACTGACCAAAGGAGCTAGGATACTGGCTAAGTTCTTGGATATGTTATAGGTAACTGAGTTGATGCTTCTGAAGAGTTGTGTATCTTTGGTCCATAGATTTAAAACCAGGGAGTTTTAAAACCAGGAAACAGCTGATCACAGCAGTCAATCACTTCATCCACGGACGTCAAGATGAGCAAGTGGACAGTCGCTGAGATCCGGGAGATGCTAGCGTCTCCTCTGTCTCTGTAGCTGTCTTTGTTGTCTGCTTGTTGTTGTAGCGAAAAGCTACTAACTGTCGCTACTTTCAAATGAAAAGCCCCCCACTAAGAAACCCAGTTCTAAACTCCAATGAGGTGTAATGTAAAGCTCTTATTTTGAAGACAAATTCACTGCTCATGCCGAACTCTGTGCTTCACATCACGTCACATGTTTACGCCTACCCCAGTGGTGGCCAAGTGGCGGGTTTTTGGAAAGAAGGAATATTACACCTCCCTTTTAGATAGACAAGACGGCACATTGCAGCTTTTACCTTGCTGCAAATGTGCCACTTTTTCTATCTAAAAGGGGCTAGTGTCTCATAGGTGTTATTATCACAAAGCAGATCAGTGACTTTGGTGTGGTAGTCTGCTGTGTTTAGCACTACAGTGCATCTCCCTTTGTCAGCCGGCAAGACGGTGATGATCTGGTCTCTTTTGAGAAATGCCAGGGCCTTCTTTTCCTCAGTAGTGATGTTTGAGCCTCTTAAATATAGAGACAGAGAGAAGGAGAGGGAAAAACATGCCAACATTGTAATTCCTTGTGTCGCGGGAATATCTTGACTAACTCTGGAGGATCTTCAGTAAACATATCCCAGTTCATTACAAACCTAGCAACACGCTGAGGCAGAAACTTGACCATCCTAAGGACAAAATGCCCAGGCATAAGCAGAGAGCTTAACAAACATTCACACCTGGGCTCACCTAGCCCTAGCAAACCACATGAAGGCGACAAGTGGACCTTACGACTATGAAACTCACAGCTCAGACATGTCCTTAGCGACTCTGTAAGGACTCTCTCACACAAAGTCTTTATTTTGCTTAAACCACTTAACACAAAGTAATGCATTTAATGGGACCAGTTGCGGCTCGTGCGTCTCGTCTGCAGCTTTTCCCCAGCTGCTCTCCCGTGCATCTCCCATCTGAGGTCAAGCACACCACTGGATTTAAAGGGAGGCTGTGATAGTAAACAGGTGCCAGCTTAGCTAGTCACTCACCTGGCTCTGCTCTCCCTAGCACTGTTAGTCAGGATTGAAGACTGTCGCTCATTTAGGCAGGCCGTAAACTGGCCTTGATCTTGAAAACGTCCACTGGTGTGACAGCATTGTCCTATAGTGTGACATGAAATCAGCGCCACACTGGTGGAAATGGCTGTCACGCCAGTGGATGTAGGTTCTATCAAGGGGTACAAAGCCATCACTCTCTCCCTCCTAACCTCCCTCCCTCCATTCTAACCTCCCCCTTACCTCCCCCCAACCTCCCTCCCTCATAACCTCCCCCCAACTTCCCTCCCTAATAACCTCCCACCCAACCTCCCCCCAAACACCAGGGTCTCTACACATGAACATGAGCATTGAGAACATTGTTTGTGTACACAGAGTTAACTAAAAAGTACGTTTTTGAACTACTCATGTTCCTCTAGCTTTCGTCATTGCAGCCCAGGTCTACTCAGGGATCGACACGTCTGGGTAGAGTGTATGTTGTTCAGTTGAGCTATGTGTAGAGACCCTGCCCTGGTAATACTATGAGCAAAGTTTCATGTTGTGTCGAGGCTTCCTGGTGTTTTAAAAATAACGATTCTGATGCTAGCGTAAAAGTCCACCATGCACTCCCATTGAAAATGAGTTTGAGCCGAAAACAAAAATACGGTCAATCTCAAAAGTGTCTCGTTTGTAATTATGCATTTACATGAAGGTTTGACTCGCATACATTCACAAAAAAGCCTAGTCTACATTTTGGCGAGAGGTTCACTTTAAGGCTAGTTTGAGATCCACCTTGTAAGTGAGAGGATGCAGACAAACAAGGAAAGGACCAGGAAGTATAGGGAGAGGCTGAATACATTTTTTAATGAATTTTGCCCAAACAGTAGTTTGTTTTTTTAGGTGAATTCCATTTATGGTTATGAAATGTGACAAGAAGGCCCTATGGCTATTTGAAAAATGATTTTACTTGAGTTGTATGAAAAATGTGACTGAATTAAGTACAGAGAACAGTAGTTTTAACTTTGTATCCCGTACAACCTTTAACTTAAAACTTTTATCTTTTTATTTTAGTGAATTTTAAAATAACTTTGAACAAAATTCATGTAAAAAGTGTTGAATAGTATAATAATGATATCATCACTATGCACATATAAGGATGAAATGAAGCTTCATTAGGTTTTATACAAATTATAATTAATATAATCTGGACGTTTGGGTAAAGTCCCTATGTGTACATCTTATAGTAGGATAATAACATGATTGAGAATTTTTATTGGTTACTTTTGATGTTGGAATATAATTAGGACAAATTGATAAGGATTGTGCATAATTGTCTTATCTGTCACACAATCTCTGAATTAAATATTAACAATGAAAGTGTTGTCGCACTGGTGGACAATATTTAGGACTACCACACAAAAAAGTTAATAAAATGCTAAATAAATAAGGAATTAGAAAGGGACACATTCAGTTTTGAGTTATTCACATATTAAGCAAGATAATTACATGGAATTTGACATACATTTCAGAATTATTTTTTTTCCACTTTGGATTTGAGTTCACGTCAACCGCTCGTGCACTCGGTCCATGAATGTGTTGGAAGGTGGCCGGGGCACAGAACAACCCCAACGGAATCATAACAAATTGATACAAACCATACAGGGTGGAGTCTGCCAGTAGTCCTTGGTCAAATCCTATGTTGCAAAAAAAAACGAGCTGCGCCCAACCGATCCAGGAGCGCATCGACCTGGGGCATCGGGTGGGCATCAAATTGTGAAACATCACTCACCTTGCGATAGTCAACACAGAACTGAATAGTCCCATACTTCTTGACCACCAGAACTATGGGGCTACACCAGTCACTGTTGGACTCTGCTGTTACCCCCATTTCCAGCATGGTCGCCAATTCCTCCTGAACCACTTTTCTCTTGTGTTCTGGTAACCGATAGGGCTGTGAACACACCACCACGCGTGTCTCGAAATGGTGCTGTATAAGGTCTGTGCGTCCTGGCAGGGGGGAGAACACATCAGCATAACGCTGCTGCAACCTGGCAACATCTGCTACCCAGAGGTGGGTAGTAACGTGCTACATTTACTCTGTTACATTTACTTCAGTAACTTTTTGGATAAACTGTACTTGTAAGAGTAGTTTTAATGCAACATACTTTTTACTTTTACTTGAATATATTTGTGAAGAAGAAAGCTACTTTTACTCCGTTACAGTGAGATACATTCCGCTCACTACTTTTATTTTTATTCATCTGTTATTCAGTACACAGTGGTTTGTTTTGTTTTGTCAGAGACTTCCACCAAAGGCTCTGTCACATGACTCTTCTTTGCCAATCAAACGTAGCCACTAACGACGTTTGACTCCGTTTCACCAATCAAACGGAGCTAGGCAGTCAGATGACCGCACACAAAATCTCTGCGATCCCACACAGGGGCAAAGTGACTGAAAGCAGAAAACACTGGAGGAGACAACGGCGTGTGATTCAGAATCAGAAGAGGCAGAACACCCCTGGGGCCTGTTTCAGAAAGCGGGTTTTGTGAAAACTCTGAGTTTGTTAACCCTGAGATGAGGGAAACTCAGGTTTTTCGGTTTCATAAAGCCAGTTCAGCGTAACTCTGAGTCAGTTACCCGGGCAACATACTCTATGAAACTAACCTGCTCGCTGGCAGGTTTGCTTAAACTAACCCTGAGTTTCCCCTGCTATTAAATTGAAGCCTGCAGACTGAAGGCAGTGGCAGACATGGCGTGTCCGTTTCTCGAGGAGCCGGTTGATATTGAAGCGCAAATACTCCGCAGAAATCTCCGTCGGGAGAGGATTATCAGACCCCCATTGGATGTGTTATCATTCCCTGATGAGTATCTTTTAGCGTTTCCGTTTCTCTGCACCATCAATAATTTATTTAAACAATATTCTCCGCCCTCACATCGCTCACATGACACATCGTGGAAATGCACTCAGTTCCGAGCAAATTCTCTGTATTGCGCTTCGTTTTTTGCCAACGGCAGTTTTTTATACAACATTGGTGATGCAGAGCATGTGTCCAAGGCGACTGTCTGTCGGGCTGTCAGAAATGTGACAATGGCACTGAAACGCCTACTTTACGCGTTTGTAGTGTTCCCCAGTCACAGACCCATCAGACATCTCAAGGAAGCGTTCCACAGAATTGCAGGTATCAGTGTAAGCAATAATTAATGTAATGTCATAAAGCTTTGAGACTCGAAGCACTAATCAGTCAATTTAATATATTTTAGGGTTTCCAGGTGTGATTGGCTGCATAGATGGCACTCACATTCCCATCATAGCTCCTTCAATAAATGAAGGAGATTATGTGAATAGGAGATCTGTCCACAGCATTAATGTACAGGTAAGCCTAAATAATAGCTTTTAACATTTCAGATTAAATATACTTCAGTACAGCTACTGCAGCTAATTACTGTTCCCCACTGTGAAGATGTGATGCAGCCAACATGATTAACAATGTGGAAGCAAAGTGGCCTGGGTCTGTGCATGACTCTCGAGTTTTTTGTGAGTCTACACTGAGTGACAGATTTGCCCGTGGTGAGTTTATATACAGTAAAGCTACATCCTATGATCAATATTTTGTTTCCTCCTATTGCAACTGAAACATTAAACTGTATCTTGTATTATCATAGGAGAGTTCGATGGTTACCTACTCGGAGACAGAGCGTACCCCTGCCAGCCCCATCTGCTGACCCCTTACCCTGACCCTGGCCCACAGCAACGCTACAACGTAGCTCACTGCAGGACACGAGCCAGGGTGGAAATGACCATTGGGATGCTCAAGGCCCGATTCCAGTGCCTTCGTAGGCTCAGGGTCACCCCAGAAACGGCGTGTGACATCACTGTGGCCTGTGTTGTTCTCCATAATATTGCAATTATTAGAGGAGAGCAACACCCTGCCCTACAAATAAATGACCCTGAGGATGACCACCCCATCCACCCTGCAGATGTCAGGGATGGAAGGGCTGTAAGGGACCTAATTACCAGGAATTACTTTTGATTCAAACAGTCAAATAAAGACAAATTCACGTGTGATTTGGTTCTTCTTTATTCCCTACAAGTACAAAAGCAACAGTTAGGATTTGTAATATAGTTCCAAACATTAACATATTCACATATTTCACCAATGCACCCACCTCAACTGGCGTTCCAGTAATAGAATTTCAAGGTCAGTTTTTCTTATTTTACGATCCAGGTAGACCATTTCCATTTCCGTTTTTTTAATTGTCTTCATTAGATGCACTCTATATAACTCCTTAACTGGTAACTGGGAAACATATGGACAACATTTAATTGCTACAGTTCTACATACAGATTTAACATGGTATTGACCGAAACTCTCACTGTATCAAGCTGTGGTGTGGAAGTTGAAGGACCCTCCTTGTGATGCCCAGCAATGTTCTGTTGAAAGACAAGAATGTGCTAGTTGTTTGTCCATTTTCCATGCTCATCACTTCAGTGTAGGCTACATGTCAAACTATATTCCACTCGACAATGTAAAGGAATGTGAATGGGTAGACTACTGCCAGTAGCTATACGTAATATTTAGACACACTTCAGTAGGCCTCTCTGGATCTCTCCCTGTGGTGGCAGCCGACAGCGTATCTTCATCATCATCATCACCATCCTCCTCCTCCTGTGATGCAGGAAAAGAAACAGTTTAAGATTACTTTGAACTACCATCTGAGCAAGATCTGAGTATGGAATACTTACAGCTGCAGGGTGCTCAATTGTTTCAGTTGGAGGCTGAACTAAGCAAATGACACCATCCTCAACTGTTGGGTGGGGATAGATATAACAATTAGGAATAATATACATACATACATTTTAAAAAAAATGTTTTAAAAAGACACAAGTGTGTACTTACATCTGATGTAGGCACTTGTGTCCTGGGGGGTCACAGGCTCAGATGAGCTTCCCCCTGCGATGCCTTCAGCCACCAGTCGGCCATAGTTTTGGCTGAGGGCCATCTCCTCAGCCTCCGTCAGAGGTGGTGGAGGTGGCCCTCCACCTGTTTTTCGGGCCTCTGCCTTCTTTCTGTTGGCTGAGCAGAACTTAAATGTTAATTTTTTTTAACTTAGTATTTTATTGAGTGTTCTGTACACATCGTCACATTTTAAATGTAGCCTACATATAAAATAAAAATCTGTAAACATTGTATCAAGTTTAAATCTACCAAGTGGTGTATTAAGTGGGAGGACGTGTTAAAACAGAATTTGATTAGGGGTTTACATTACTATTTGAAATAGCCACTGAATTAATATATACTTTAACAGCCTTAGTCAATTAAAAAAAATAAAATAAATCAAAGTGAGGTGCAATCGCCTAGCAAAACATGCCTTGCCTTGTTGGATGATGTTTTTATATTTCAGCTTTAGCTGCTTCCAAGTCCTTTTTTCCCCTGTTGGACTGCACCTAAATGGAAATCAGATTTTATTCCTTTTTGCATTCATAGGTAGGCATATGTGCTACATTCTTACAGTTAAATGTTAAGTCAATGGAATAGTTCAAACTTAGGCGTTGACTCGGGCAGCAATTTCCTCCCATGTGTTTCTCTCTCCTTTGCCGCTGCAGCGGTATTAGATTTTCTCCGAAATATGTGTTCATATTCTCCGTATGCCTGCATTAGGATCTCAAGCTCTATTTGAGTAAAATAAGTCGATCTCTTTCTTTCCATTGTCATGGTGACACTCGTGGTATCAGGGCTCTATTGACGATGGCTTTTTATAGTGGTTGTGCACGCGTGTAACTCGAGGTGAACATACTCAGAGTTGATTGAACTAATTCATATCAGCTGTTCTGGAACCGGATACTCAGAGTTTCCCATCTCAGAGTAAGTCAACTCAGAGTTCAGGGATAGACTCAGAGTTTGTTAAACTTGCTTCCTGAAACAGGCCCCTGGCCTCACATTTAATCTATGTTTACCTTACAGACCATAAAAAAGAACAGCTATGTTATGCGCTGTTAAACATGTCTGTCTAAACATGTCAACATTTCAACCTACAAGAAATCCACTTCGGACATGAAAAAACACATTGCGGTAAGTTGTTTATGTGTATTGGCTGTGGATAGGCTAACATTAGCCCTGTTATAACGTCAAAAATTACTGTCAAATGTACATAGCTTTGGAGTAATTTATTGTCACACTGCAGCCTCACAGACAGACAGACAGACAGACAGACACACACACACACAGACTCAGTGAACAGCAAAGCACAGTCACCATGGTGGAGAGAAAGTACGGTTAATTTCAGAGAATAAAACTATAATAAACAAAACTTTTTTTTTTCTGTTTGGCACTGAGCATGTTTTTTCAAATATCTAAGTCAGACTTTGTTAAAGTAGAATTCATGACAGACCTTTTGTAGTGGATTGCATTATACTGTACAGGTATCCCTAATGAAGTGGCCAGTGAGTGTATATGAATCTATATAATGTTATTGTCATTTAGGTTTATATTGTGTCAGTGACAAACTATAGGCTTGCAAGAGCTACAAGCACCAAGGGCTTTTAATACCAAAACAGCAGCTTGGCAGCCTATACAGTAGAAGGGTGTGCACCTAATTCTTTTGAAAACAATTTATCTTGCCACAGGCTTTGACTACATCAAAAGTCACTTGGACACTGGCTTGGAGTTGGATGATGATGCCCGCACAAACAGCAGCCAGTCTGATGAAGATGACTTCTTTGCATCCATCATTGCAGGAAAATCAGAAACAGGAGAGCTTGAGAGGTACCTTTTATGTCCGTCCAACGGAGGTATGGATGTCTTGCATACCTTTCCTCAAGGCACTGTCACTTAAAGTCAACACAAGTCTTCCAGCATCTGCAGCCTGTGAGAGACTCTTTAGTCACACAGGACTCCTGTTCTCGGGTTTAGTCACAGCTTCACTGCAAGAACCTTGAGAGCCAACTACTGTTGAGGCTTAACAGTCACTTCACTGAGTGATTCTTTGGGACTGAACTCAAATTTTCAGCAAAACACACACATGCACAGAGATTATGGACGCAGAGACCTCTGTATACACAGGCTGCCTTGTTTGTGTTCCTCTATATAATTTCTGCCTGCTGATTAAAATGTAATTAGTGGGCTGTGGGCTGTGCGATATTACTCGCGCCTCTTTTTAGTGTGAATGCTGACACAAGTGGGCTGTGGGCTGTGCGATATTACTCGCGCCTCTTTTTAGTGTGAATGCTGACACAGCATTCACACTATTGTTCTTCTGGAATTAAATTTTATTCTTCTTCCGTACGTTTTTCGGCACCTATCTCTTCCTTCAAATATTGACCATTCAAGTATCAAAATGTGCAGCTTTTTATGGACATTACTGCTTTTACTTTTGGCTTTTTTACCTTTTATACTTTTGGAAAAATTGAGCTTTTTCTGCAAAATTCTGCCCATTCATCCTTATGGGGAATTTTTCAAATTTCATTCTGCTATAACTTCAGCATACGTTCAGCTATTGAAACGGTTCAACTATTAAAATGTTCAGCTTCTTCAGCTCTTTCAGCCTTCTACTTTTCACTCTTCAGCTTTTTCAGCAATTCAGCTTTTTCCACACAAAAAAATTAACATTGACGCAAATGGGAAAATCTTCAAATCCTCTTCAAAACTCATCGACTTTCAACCTCTTTTCTCCCTCATGCTTTGAGCTGGAGACACCATTCCAACTTTAGAACACTCACAAAACCTTGAACAATTGGACCTGTTTTCAGTTTTTAAAAATCTTGTACGGTTTTGAAATAATCACAGTTTTAGTTTGAAGTTTTAGCCCGTCTTCTGAGTTTATAATGGGTGTGTATTGCGTCGGCTAGAGTGCGTGACATCATCGCTAGAGTGGAGAGGAGCTGGAACCGCTCAAGAAAAAAATTCTCTTCAGCTTGATTTAGATCCCAAACCTTTTACTCAACATGGACAATATATGCATAGAAATGTAGGAAATCTTGTCATTTCAGATGTACGACTTACAGTTTTGGATGTGGAAGCCCTGGAGCGACAAGAACCCAAGAAGCCCCTCCATAAGCCGCAATGTTAATTTTGAGCCTAAATTTCTAGACGAGAGCAGACGGTACCTGATTTGTCTCTTGCATTTCTGCCCTCATTTCTCACTTTCCAGAAGTAAAAACGACATGACCGAGTTCAGCCATGTCTCCTCTCACTCATCATGCAAATATTTTTGACATAACCATTACAGTTTTTTCAAAAATCGCAGAGGTTTGGGAGGTGTTTTCCCATTCATCCTAATGGGGACCTCTTCTCTGTCTCTGCTACTTCTCCAGCGTGTGTATCTGAAGAATGCGTGTGTAGTGCCTGAGCTCGAGTGCATTACATCATCTTTTAAGTGGGGAGCAGCTGCAAAATCTGGAGAGAGCCTTCCCTTCAGCTGGATTTGGATCCCACATCTTTTACTTTACATAGACAATGCAACCATTTTAAGCTCTTTCTGCCTTTAACTTTCCACCTCTTCAGTCTTTTTTCACCTTTTTAAGCTAGTTCTGCCTTTAACTTTCCACCTTTTCAGTCTTTTTTCACCTTTTTAAAGTCCGTGTAAAGCAAAATCAGCCATTTTCTTCTAAACACATTAAACAGGTCATAAATGTGTTTACTTAAAACATGTAAAAGCCATTCGACCATTTAGAATTTAATTTTGGAGCTAGGCTCTGGGGGGGTTTATGCAAATCATGGCCGCGTTACATAACGCGGCCATGATTTGCATAAACCCCGCCCTGCTGCAGAAGTGGTATAAATACCTGCAGCGCATCAGCTTCAGCGGTTCTCCCACTCGCTCTCCAGTCTTGGATAGCATTGCTTACAATAGTTTGCAGCTAGCTAACCAGCCAACCAGTCAGCTGAACAGTCACATTTCCTCCTCATCGCTCCTGCATCTTTCCTGGATGCCACAGTATGCAGGGTGATGGCGCTGTTAGCTTATTTAAGTTTCCTTCAGATGACAATGTAAAGAAACGGTGGATCGATTTTGTCAAGAGGAGCTAACCTTACTGTGGGGAGTTAAACATCACCACCAACACCGTCTCTGCAGTGTACATTTTTCTCCCTGATCGGTTCAGCAACTGTCACCAGGAAATGTCTGGATTTCTGCAGAGTCCGTTGAGGCTGGTCACTGGGGCCGAACCGATCCTCTCCGTCCCGGCTTGTATCCTCTCCTCCCGCCTTATATGGCCGCCCCCGGCCCCCCTCGACCCGCTGATGGAGGATGCCACCGTCATAATGTGGCCTCGCCGCCGCAGCCGACCCTCTCCGTCCTGCTGGCGGTGGGTCCCACCGGTGGTATGTGTCCCAGTGTGAATGAAAATCCGGAGTCGCGGAGCGAGGGCGTGTCGGTCTGACAGTCTGATAACTGCTCAGGTCCCTCACTCAACTAAATACAGAGAAATGTCCCACAAAGCAATGTTACAGGACCGGACAAAAAAATAGTAACTGTAACAGTCTTTAGCAACTTATATGAGGAAAACAAATACCGCAGCTGTATGTGAAGAAGCGTCTGTTCTCCTGTCCGTCCTCCACCTGTCCTCCCGACTCCTCATCACATTTCTGCTCAGAAAACAGCGTTTGTCACCGGCAAAGACTTTAACTCACCGAGTGTTTGTGAAGAAAATAAATCACGCGACTGCCAGCTCTCCTGACCGAGACTTCAGGGAACTTTCCCCCAGAAAACAGCCTCCATCCCCGCGAGTGACAGAGCCAGACAGCGTCCTGTTTACTGATGGTGATTATGTATAATTATGCAA
>CAEMYA010000468.1:208120-219129 GCA_903131615.1 Diplodus sargus | reverse complement strand
ATATTATATTTATATGTGCACCAATATAGCTATGACAAGGAATTATATGTAGACTGGGGTTTTATGTTTGTGTGTAATGTAAAACATGGACTGTGAGGAACGAGGCTGAGCACTATCAGTGTCTGAGATGTCCTCTGAGACAGCAGTGCAGCAACAGCAGCCCCTCCAGCGAACAAGTCTGTGATTTTAGCACATTTTGCGGCATCTACCATGAGATTCTTCTCTTAGCAGCTCCATGTTGTCACTCCTCGCGCTTTTTCAACACTTTGAAACTAGCAGAAGTTACAGGAGACAGCACAGAGAAGAGGTGGGGCCGCTGTCGTACTATATCTTAATTGGTTCAGTCCGTTGTCTATATTGAAGGTGGACCAATGGGCCGCCCCCTCCAAATTGTGCACTTAGAAAAAAAAGAGGCGGGCTGAGAGATTTCATTGGATTAACCCAATGTCCTTCTAGAAAATCAACCAATGGGCCATCGCGTTCGATAAAAATGATTTATAATAAACTTTTTTGACTGATAGTCCATGCCAGGTCATATTATTCTAAAGTATCAATACTCTTACTTGAGTGCAATTTTTGGCTACTCTACCCACCTCTGCTGCTACCTGGGATGGTGTGAGATGTTCATCACAGAGGAGCGAGGTGGAATTGGAGGATTTTGGCACCTCAGGCCCCAGCTCATCTCTCTCTGTCTCTGTTGTCACCAGGGAAACAGGCTCCACCTTTCTCCATGCCTTGAGGAGGTTGAGGTGATAAATTTGTGTTGCCCCTCCCCTGTCAGAACGCACATAACCTCATAGTCCACATCGTCAACTCGCTATGTGACCACGAAGGGTCCTTGCCATTTGGTGAGTAATTTGGAGCTGGATGACGGGAGTAATACAAGGACTTTATCTACGGTGCAATTTGTCTTAGTTCCTCTGTTGTACAGGCACTGTTGACGCTGAGAAAATTATCCCGTGATGCTGCCCTTGTGTGTGGAGTGTAGGAACACAAGCCCTTTCGTCTCTGCATCTTAAACAGGTCCTGTTTCGGCCATGATTACCTTTAACCCAAATTTACCTTTTTCCAGCATAATGGGCCTGAAAGCCCCTCACCTCTTGACCTGGCAGATCTTCTCCTCTCCACAGAGTGGGAGGATGTTGTTTTTCTTGCTATAAACAGATCACCAGAGACCTTCTTTTATTAATTTACAACGACTAAGCACATGTGGTCTTCCCCCCCCCGCCTCCAAAGAAGAGTTCATCAAACAAGGTCAAGCACGATAGAGACTTCTGTCTTCACATCAGAAGAAAGGAGAACTGTTTTCTAGCACAGATGTTGTGATTTAAGGTGTCTTACTAATCTACATCTCTCTCCCTCTGAAACATTCTCCAGTGGGGGAAGGCTCGGTGTGAAACCTAATCTGTGTGTTCTTCCATCTCTCGTGTAATTTATGACCGTTGTTCCTGGGTCTGACATTCCAATCCCACTGCAGTCTCTATCCTCATCCAAATTCCAATACGTTCTGAATAACTGATAAACTACAATCTCATCTTCTTAATTTTAGCAGATTTCCAAATAGCATAAGAAGTTCATACAATAGATCTTTTTCACCTTTCTCAATGTATTGTTAAGCCAAAATGAAGTTATTGCTTAATGAGTTTGAGGTCTGAGAGAAACCAGCCCCTCCCTTCGGTGATGGGGACAGACTTTCAGATCATTCTTTTTGTGTTTAATACTTTTGTATTTACCAGTAAAATGTCTCTGACATGTTTTGTCAAGATAGAACTAGAAGGAATATGTATACGTCCTTGGTTCTACTGTATATTCAAGTATGTTATGCCTTAATCATGTTTTGATTCTTTTTTAGTGTTAAAATAATTTAAATCATGTTGCATATTTTCACGTAGACAAAATTCGACTTTTAAGCCATACTGAAGTTTTGGGAAGGTAAAATACGATTTCAAAACCTTAAAACAGTAGTTTAGTTAAATTGAAGTTTTGTGAGTCTAAACTCAGATCACAGAAGGAGTGACACTGTCAGCCGCCGCCGCCCGCCCCCCCCCCCCCTTTTTCAGTCCGCCTGCTGCAGGTCATAAAAACAGAGAGACATGCTCTCTCCTCACTTCTTCTTCTCTCTTTCTTCTCCTCACTTCTCTGCTGCTTCTTCTGCCCCTCTTCTGCTTCTCCTCTTCACTCTCATACTCCTCTATTTGTGGGGTGGCTTAACAGCATAATTCCAAAGAATCGTGCACTTTGTGATAAAAGCGTGAAATTTGGTACACTTATAGCCAAAGACAGTCCAAAAAAAATTAGATATCGGGCCATCGCAAATTTTCAATATGGCGGCTGTGGCAGCCATTTTTCAAAATGGCCACCATTGACTACCATTTCCATGTGAATTTTTTTTTGTGTTGATTATAATATGATATTGATCATATAGTTAGCTACATTTATTTACCTCTTTGGAGTTTGTACATGATTGCTACAAATACATTTCAAGATGGCTGTTATTTTTCAAGATGGCCACCATGACTGGTTTGAAAATCGTTACTGCTTCAAAGTTGCATGGATTCCTGTGATATGAACGATATTGGGATCAAATCACACATTTTTCTGTTTAGGAATTCAGGTGGCAACTCACAATGTGGCTCACAATGCAAGATAGGCCTTACTGACAATAGTAACTGTCCAAACAGGGGGTCAATCGTGGAAGACTCTCAGTGTTTGAAAGGCCTGCTAAAGTCAGGGGCAGCAAGAACAGGAGCACTAGCCAACAGTGCTTTCAGGCTCTCAAAGGCGAACTGACACATCTCTGTCCAAACAAAAGGAACCTTAGGACTAAGCAGATTAGTCAAAGGGGGCGCAGCAGTGGCAAAATTCTTGCAGAAACTCCGCTAATAACCTGCCATGCCAAGAAAACATTTCAAGTCATGCCTGGAACTGGGCACACCAAAATTCACAATGGCCTCAACTTTGGCCTCAATGGAACAAACCTTTCCATGACCAACCACTTTTCCCAATATGTTACGGTGGCCTGTCCAAATTCACACTTGGCTACGTTCAAGGTCAAATTGGCAACAGCTAGCCTGTCGAACACCTCTTCCAGCTGAGCTACATGCCGAGACCAGGAAGAACTGTAAATCACCACATCATCAAGATAGGATTCACAATCTGCAACTCCCTTAAATACTTTATTTACCAGACACTGAAACGTAGCTGGTGCATTCCGCATCCCAAAAGCCATGACAGTATACTGACAGAAATCGTCTGGTGTCACAAAAGCAGAGATTTCATGATCTCTGTCAGTTAGAGGGACTTGCCAGTAACCTTTTAGAAGGTCTAGCTTGGTAACAAAAACTGCAGATCCCACCCTGTCCATACAATCATCCAGTCGGGGAAGAGGGTAACAATCAGGCTTGGCAACTGAATTAACCTTGCGTAGGTCAGTGCAAAAACGGAGTGTATGATCTGACTTCTCAGCAACCAGGCACGGGGAGCTCCATGAGCTAGCACTAGGTTCAGCAATATCATGTGGTAGCATATAATCTCCTTTCTTACGCAAAAGCCATCGCTTAACATGATTCGCTCTGTAAGGATGCTGCTTAATAAGAGCAGCATCACCGACATCAATATCATGCTGAAGATCATTTGTGTGTGTTGGCACATCAGAGAACAGGGCAGGATGTTTATGAATCAACTCAGTGATGTCAGAATGTTTTGGAGAATCCAAATAAGAAAGATGGACATCCAAGTTAGTCAAAATTTTAGAATTTGGCAACCTACCCTAAGAAAATTCTGGACTAGCAGTAACATCAAGATCCTCTGGAACAACATTACTGTCCTCCGAAACAACGACAGTGTCTTCACCTACATGAATTGAAGTGTTCAACACAGCAACTGTTTTCACATCCGAGAGCATGGGCTGGTCCCTCTCGCGGTAAGGTTTCAACAAGTTCACATGGCATAAGCTTGCCTTTCGTTTACGATCTGGAGTCTTGACCAAGTAGTCACATTCACCAACCTGATCGTCAATCACATATGGTCCACTATATTGATCCCCTTCACAGTAAAAGAGAGCTGTGCAGTCTAATGTAGCAGGATAAGCGTTTTGTCTCGTTTCCCCCCCTGCCCTTTTTGTTTACATCGGTTGCTATGGTTTTCGCTACTCATTTCCGCTACGCATTGGGGTGGGCCGGTACAAAAGCGGTAGTCCGCCTGCCGATTCGTCCTCTGCGCTCCCATTGTCACCTGCTTCATTTCCGGGTCGGAGGTTGTGTGCCCAACAGGTATGGCCGCACGCTGCTTCACCTCGCTGCTCGTTGTTATTTCGATCATTATGATCAAGGCATTTCGTGTTGTGTTTGTAGGGCGACTGTGTGCTGCTCCATGCTCCCTGTCCCTGCGTGCGCCGCTGTGATTGTTTTGCGGTGGTAAGTGTCATCTCTCTCTCTCCATTGTGGTTGATGCTACTAGGTGGCTAATGCTAGTATGGTCACAGGTAAATGCTGGCGGCTGCCTGGAGTCCTTTCTCCCTCCCTCTCGTGAGTGTGTGTGTGCGTGTCTGGGCTACTAAAAAGGTATGTCGCCTATATGTTAACGTGTAACCTCATCATTTTAAAATACTTGGCCAATGCTAATGATGGTTTTCCTCAATTAGGTGTCACTGTAGCCACCTCCTTGGGCCGCTGCTGCTTTGTGCGTTGTCTATTACGTGTATATCGTTTATATTTGCTGCTGCTGTATGCCGTCACGGCGCTGTCCTGCGGCCACCGGAGGTGTCGCCGCCACATTGGCTTGTACAGGACAATTGGTCGGCCGCACGCCGCAGGCCGGGCAGATTATCTTTTTTACCGGGGACTGGTGCCCCTTATGTGGAATGAGTGTGTGTGTGGATCTTGTTTCATTATTTTTGAGTGTGTGTTCGAGTCCATTCTGGATATTGTTTATGTAATTCTGTTTTTGTGCATCTCGTTAATTGAGTTATTTTAAAATTAGATTATTAATTATTAAATTAGGTGATTGAATTTTGTTTTCTTTATTTCTTTCTTTGATTACATTGGGCAGTTATTTGATACATTGTTTAAGCCTGTGATCTGTCCATTACTTATGGTTTTGTACTAATTTGTGATTTTCTCCCTTTTCAGTTGCTGTAGGCCAGTGGTGGCGGTGCTGGTGACCTGGTGGTGGCATCCTCCCGTCTTGTCTTGCTGTGTCCCTGGGAGTGAGTTTTTCTTCACTGAGTGTGTCTGCCACGTGTGCCCGGTGACTTAAGTTAGTTTCTTTATTTTGGTGGATCCCTCCCCTGCACTAGCCTTCGTCTATCCACTTCGGCCTCAGCTCTGATTAGGTTTGCCTTGTTTTGTGTGAATGAGTTTTATTGGTTTTTAAACATATGAAAATAAAGTGTTTTAAATGTTGAACCACATCTCTCGCCCTCAAGTAACTACGAACCTGTGTGCCTTCTGTCAGAAAATAATTCTCTGGGTGAAACTCCCAGGGTGGCGTTGTTGAGCTCTTAATATTATTAGTTATTAGTTTTCTTTTCACCTCCTCCTTGCCACACTAAGGTAGCTTTTTTTGCACTTACACTGCTTAACACAACCCTTCTTACATTTGCAGGAGATAAGTTCATAGCTGGACTGGCCTGCATCAGGTAGGCATGTCCAAAATGGTTCATAATGACCCTCAGATGCCTTTGACCAGCCCCATCTACAAGGAGAAGGAAGTTCTGGTGTTGACACCAGCATCTGACCCCATACATGGCCTCCTTGATAGACTGCCCTCTTAACATGCTCCTTTAGGGCAGCCTTTGTTGGAGGGATTGACTGCACATTGTGCCTCTTTGCAAAACACTTCCTCCTAGCTTGGTCTATGTCTGTGGATGTGCTGGTTCGATCATAGAACAGGATTATAAACCTTTCAATAGTTGCCATTACCTCCTGTAGAATGTCATGTGGGGCAGAGGACAATTCTAATCGGGAATTTGTAAGCTCTGGAAAGACAGCCCACACAGCCACGCAGTCTTTTTCCCATGCCCAGCAAAGCTTCATACTGTGTCACAGCTAGTCAAAGCATGAAACACTGGAAGAGCATGTGGCTTCTCAGGCCCAAGTGCAGCTGAGATTTCATGGGCTGCTAGGTATCGAAAACTCTTTCCAGTACCAAATGCCAACCAAAGCTCATCCTCTGCCTTTAGAGATTGAGCTGCTGAACAGCTGGAACCATAACATCGGTATCAACAGTTTGGATCATAATTTTCTGGTGAACATTTTGTAGTGCATGGGCCACATGTCAGGTCAGCTTCCTCATGTGTGCATGGGGAAATTGAGGACAGATCATCAAGGGGTGGCTTGCTGAGGACAGCAGTGCACCATTTGAAATGTGGTATTAGCATGTTAGCACATTACCTATTTATGTGGAACAGGGTGTTCATGGGAAACCCATGGGAAACCCATGAACACCATGAAACCCATGAACACCCTTATTATTATAACCCAAATAATAATAAGGGTTTTTTCTAAAATAAGTTTCATTATCTATTTTCAAGCCTAAATAAAGCAAACATGGTTCGGCAGTATCTTCCTACTAAGTAGTCTTATATTAACAGCAATCCACCATTTGAAATGTGGTATTAGCACGTTAACTATTTATGTGGAACAGGGTGTCAATGGGGGAAAAATACGTTTTTTTCTTAAATAAGTTTTATTTATCTAGTTTTGAGCCAATTGTGATAACAAAATACATTTTAGAATAAGTTTTATGTATGTAGTTGTAAGCCTACATAGAGCCGAGCGTATGACAAATATGAACTTGAGGCATGTTGCAATTGTCAAGTCACATCTGATTTTTCCAATGAATTGAAGGACTTGAAGGTGACATCAACATGTCACTCTTTTTGAGACTTAGGTATTTGTGAAGTTTAAGGAAAAAGATTGTAATTAAACTAAATTCCCTTTAGCTAATTTAACTAGCACCACTTACATTTGTGTGTGATATCTGCAGGTAAATGATGGCCATCTTGAATTGTGAGGACAAAGGAAGATTCTGGGCTTATTACACATTGCAGATTTTATTTCTGCATGACAAAATGTATAATTATTTATGGATATCGACCATTTGATATGCAATATACAAAACTTTATTACAGTTAAAATGTTAATGCTGATCGTGGCAATCATCTTGAATTTTATTGATTTTTTATGTATTTTTCATGTATAAACTTCCTTAAACTAGGTATAGTAAATAAATGTTACTAACAAGATCATCAATACCATATTTTATACCATGCAAATAAGAAAAATCGATCTAAATACTGTTGTCAGTGGCGGCCATTTTTAAAATGGCCACCACGGCCGCCATGTTGAAAATTCACGATGGCCCGATATCTAATTTTTTTCAGACTGCCTTTGGCCTTAACTGTACCAAATTTCATGCTTTTATCACAAAGTGCACGTTTTTTCAGCTAAGCCGCCCCACTATATCTCTTCTCTTCTTTCTTTCCTTTTTATTTTTATTTTTAAATAATCTTTATTTTTATTTTTGCAACAAGCTCTAAGAAAACCGAATTGAATCATACTTTAAGTGCTTTACTTTTATCTAAGTTTTTAACAGAACGAGATTCCTTTTCATTTTGATTTTTGATTTTAATATACCGTATCACCACCTAATCCAGAAGAGGTTGAATTAGTTTAAGAATCAGAATTTAAGAACCACCACTGGAAACGACAAAGAAAAAGTCTTTTTCAAGACTATCCTCATTTGATGAAGAACGTTGTAGTAATTGTCTGCTTCAGAAGACAAGTGGTCTCCAACTAAAAGACTCTGCCCCCAGCGCACTCAAGCGGACATCCTGCTAGGCCTTTGGATCAGAGTTCCTTAACAGAGTACCAGACTTCACTCTGGCCACCGGACCGACACGGCAAGCCCGCTGTCCAACCCAGACCACTTGAGGAAACCAAACTTCAGGACTTCCTGACTCCCAGACAAAACAGGCTGAAAGTCTTCATACAGCTGGATCCACACACGTGAAAATGAGTTGGTGTCTAAAGTTCTGACTTCTGTCCAGGTTCTGACTTCTGTCTTGGTTCTGACTTCTGTCTAAGCTCTGGATTTCTATCTTATGAGCTTAAGTGACTTGGGATTAGGGTCTTGTTAGTATTAAAAATTACCCCCGTAATATTTAATATATAAAAAGACGACCTTTTAACTTCACCATCTACAGACAGTCACATAACTTTATTACTTTCCTAATTACAGTATTTACATTTTCTGTTATCTGTTGTTTGTCTAAAATTGTTATTTCATTTATTTTACCCCAAATTATTTAGTCAATAAACATATATAATCGTGTGTCTTTGTCTGGAACTTAATTTTAATGTGGAGAACCAATGGATATGTGCAAAGAAGTCACTGCTTCAGAATATGAGACTGAATAGATTGATTTGGAATTGATTTGGAATTGATTTGAACCGTTCAAGCGAAACTTGTACAGTTGGATTTTGAATAATGTCCTTTGGATTATTCAAAATACCTAATCAACAAAGGTGTTGCCCCATTTACGAGTGTATGATTAATCACCAGTGATTAATTCCCCTTATTATCAAGTAGTGTCTCCGACAGGAGTTTTTCCCTGAGGTCCAGGATGTTCTGAACAGCCCTTCCTCCCAGCTTTCCTTGACCAGGTCCAGAGCCCACTGTAGTGTCCTGCCAAACAGCAGTTCAAAGGAAGAAAATCCTGTGGAGGCTTAGGGTACCTACCGCACTGCAACCAACAAAGGATTTAGCCATCTATCCCAATTGCAGCCATCCTTGTGCACAAACTTACAGATCATGGACTTCAAAGTTTTATTCAGACCCTCGACAAGGCTGTCAGTCTGCGGGTGATACATGCTTGTCCGAATTGACTTGATGCCCAATAACCCATAAAGTTCCCGAAGTGTACGTGACATAACGTGACAACGTGCCCTGGTCAGTTAGGATCTTTTTTGGGATACCAACTCGGGAGATGACCTAAAACAGAGCCTGTACCCTACTCTTTGCAGAGATAGTGTGCAGGGGCACGGCTTCAGGATATTGCATTGCGTAGTCCACAAGGACTAACACAAAATGACGCTCACTGGTGAAACATCCCGAAAAGGTCCATAACAATCTGCTAAAATGGATCCTCCCTGAGTGGTAACGGGCGCAAAGGCTCTCTTGGGATGGCCGGGTGCCCCACTAACCTATAACATCCGTGCCCAAAATTAGGGGGTGCACCAGGTGGGAGTTGATCGCAGCCCTAATGCTATGCTTTTCCCATTATGTCTAACTTCCACTGGCACCACAGGATAGCTGTGAATATCCCCATGAATATACCTAATATCCACAGAGGATGCCTCCACCTCCAGCACTCCTGTCCTGACGCTTGAGGAGCCCCCTGTGAGTCAAGAGCAGTGTTCATAGCGGCTGGAGCCTGGGATGGAGAGAAAGCAGAGGGAGGATTAGAGCAAGGCAATGGGGAGGGTAGTGTTGGGTGGGCCTCGACCATGCTCACCTTCACAGTCATCAACATCTTATAGATTATTTTTTTCTCCTTTGTAGACCAAACACACATATCCACAGTTACTCAGCTCAAAAGGTGTCCTCCCTTGGCATGTGTACGTATGTCTTCTGCCCAGTCTACAATAAATCCCCTGGGACATAATAATAATGATATGTATTATTAGTATTATTGTTATTACTAGTGCATTGCCCGTAGGAAATATGTGTTCCTATAGAAAAGTGGGAGGTTAAGAAGCTTTTTCATGGATGGCCAAATGAGGCTGTGTTTGAAGGTGGAACATCAGGGATATTTAGGTTTGTTGTGAAATTCGATATTCCAGGGTATAATTGGCCGTTTTTGACTATTTTTGATTTTGCCATTATAGTTCACCTTAAAAACTATTTACTTGGTGTCATTATTTTCAGCACAACCTCACACGTGTGACTGTACAGTTATCTTTTCATTTTGACATACTATATTAACACAATGGACTTAAAATCACAAAAAACCCATAAAATCAGAGTAGAAAAAGTTATTTTTTTACTGTGAAAACCACAAATATGTTTAACAAACCATTTGTATTACTTATAATGCAAATATAAATTGTTGTTTGCTAAAGATGTGCATACATTTTAAAAATTTACAAAGTTATATGTAACTATTTACATTTAAATGCAGGCAATGCTCAGGTCTGCCTAAGCTCCTTCCAGCTGAATGAAGAGCTGCACTGCCTGCTCCACATTCAGCAGTCTCCTCATTGTTTTGACTCATTAAACAAAAGAAAAGACTCCACTACACACTAAACACACTACACCAAACACTACATAACACACTAACTATTCACTCCAAACACGCTAAATGTCACAAATCTCTCAACTCTAAATATCGCTGTCTGTACATCGACTGTCGTTACCTGTCACTCATCCGCCGACGTCCCTCCCACAACTTCCTGTTCCTCAACAACCAAACTTACTGTTTGGACACTTTCGTGACAAAAGCCAGTTTTTACAGTTTCTTCCTGCACCAGACACAAAGCAAACGTGACGGCAATGTTCGCGAAAAAGCGTGGCGGACATTATTTACCCTAAGTCCGGTTTTGGACGTGTCGGTGCGTTGACTCGGGAGGTGGGCCGTGTGGGTTGGCTAGCAGCTAGCTGCTAGCTACACATGAACGTCCACAGATTCCGATTCCACTTTGTTGTCCGCGCGATCTCCTCAGACCCAAACAGACTCGGTCCGGACTTGTTTAGTCTCATTAACAGTCAGTAACAAATGCACAAAACAGAACGGGACCAAACCGCCGGCAAAATCCCGGTCCAGCTCGTGACTGTGGTGGCTCCGATGGACAATGCTCGCGGAATTTGTAAAGCATTTATGAAAAATTTATAAATGGTATCATTGCAATCCAAACAAATCCGAGTGGCACACCCTTGAACCAAGCAGCAGCCATGTTGAAACTCTCAGGTCAGTCTGATCCTGATCCGCAGAGATATTTGAGGAACAC
>CAEMYA010000468.1:193061-208096 GCA_903131615.1 Diplodus sargus | reverse complement strand
ACACACACACACACACACACACACACACACACACACACAGATTCCTTGCTTTTATAGAGAGATTATTATTATTATTATTATTATTATTATTATTATTATACACATTATTATAATTGTTGGTATACTGCTGATGCCCAGCACCCTGGAAAAGAAGTCCTGCTTGAATAATTAGGAAATCCATGAATGATGAAGTGTGACCAACTATCCATAAATTTACACAACTAATATTTCCTTGAGGTCTTCATCAATGCGAAATGAAATGTTCAGCATATTAACTATAACAGAGTAAGTTATACAGAGCAAATGCTTTTACTACTCACAAGAATGAATGTAGGCTTAAAGGTCAAGAGAATAGTATGACAATAATCATGTTTCATAAATAAACCAGGCTAAGGCTGCACATGGTGCATGTTCTTTTTTCAAACAAAACCTTGAAATGTATGCTGTATTCTCAGCATTATTCATTACTGAGCAGAGTGTCCTTTTCTCCAGTTTCATCCTCTCTTCATTGTGTGTCACGTTGGATAAAGGGACGCCTTTAAACGTACTTTGATCTTCAAGGAGACACAGTTGACGTCACACACCCACCCACTGCACTGTACTTGGCATCTCTAGAACAATGAGGTGTGTGAGACAAAGACAGAGGGCGAGCATGATTATTTACATTATAAACATATTTCACATATTATACATTCCAAAGTGCAACATCAAAACACAAGACGATAATGTGGATAGAAAAATGCAGAATAAAGGATGAAAAGAGTAATAAACACTTTTTTTTTAAGAACACGTAGCAGTAAAGACAAATCTCTCTGCCTCAATTTAAAAGTAGCAACAGTCATAGTGAGAATGTAAGTTTTTACGGCAAGGCAAGGCAAGTTTATTTGTATAGCACAATTCAGACACAAGGCAACTCAAAGTGCTTTACAGGCACACACAAATTACATTAAAATACATAAAACTTTCATTTAAAAGACATTAAAAATTGCATTAAAAACATTACAGTGTTTTACGATTGTTTACACACTAAAATCAAAATTTCCACACAATTTGCGAAATTCTACTCCACGGAGCAAAACACCTCCACAGATTTGCACAACATTACACACAATGTCTGCTTCACCCTTTTTGCAAAACATTACACACAGTGATTTGTAAAACTCTACACACATTTTCACACCTTAGACACAGATAAGGATTTTGTGAGGTTACTTCCTTGTCATTACAAAGCCCCGGATTGCCAATGACCACATTAATGAACAAATTGGATAATCACATCCACCAGGTGTGGAAGCACACATGTGCTAATTTGAAAACGCAGCACTCAGGCGATTCTTCCAACGGTGCCTTGCCAATGAAGACATAGCCTGTGATGTGGATGAAATCTTTTGGCCTGATCCAGCCGGACGGAGAGATGATGAATAGTTACAGTATTCTTGTTGCTTTTACAGTAGTTTTTTTATTTTTTTCATTGATTTCATTGTTGGTTGATTACTGTAACTGATTATGGTAAGAAATACTGTAAGTATTTAAATAAATACTTGACATATTCAGTCTGCAGCATCAGTGTTGTGCAGTGCTTGGTAAGTTTATAATAGGCCATTTGTGTACATTCTCCCTATATCTCAAACTAATCATGAAGAATGTTGTGGGTTTGTCACTATTTTTTTTTTTTTGACATCTAAATTATCCCTTACATAACAATGTCTGGCCAAAAATCTAGCATTTCCTAAAATTAGTTTTTTTACAAATGTGTTTTTTATTTATCACAGCAGTGTGAAACTGGCTGCAATAGTGTCTGATCATTGAGGACTGTGTTGGTTAAATGAAAACTAATAGCATTTTCACGAATATTTGTATATGTTTTGACTGAAGTGTGTCATTTTGCAAACAATCTAGGAATTATGCAAATCGAATGTGGTGTTTGGATAATTGTGACTATATTTTGAAAAAAAGAACCCGGTTTTAAAAATTGCGTGTAAACAATTGAAAAAAACTGTAAAATAGCATTTTAAAACCAGTAAAAACATTAAGAAACAAACATCAAAACAAGTAGGCTAAAATAGAAAAGCTTTAAAAGAAACAAGACTCTAGAGTCAGAGTCATAGAGTCAGAGTCATAACGCACTTCAAAGACTTGAATTGCTTCAGTTAAAAGCAGTGGAAAAAAGAAATGTTTTAAGTCTTGATTTAAAAGAGGTGAGAGTAGGAGCAGACCTGCAATTTTCAGGGAGTTTGTTCCAAATACGTGGCGCATAGGAACTGAAAGCTGCTTCTCCATGTTTACTTCTGACTCTGGGGACTGAAATCAGACCGGTGCATGACGATCTCAGAGGTCTGGATGGTTCATAACGCGGTAGCAGATCAGAAATGTATTTTGGCCCGAAACCATTCAATATATATATATATAAACCAACTACAGGATTTTGAAATCTATTCGTTGATAGACAGGTAGCCAGTAAATATCTAAGAACTGGAGTGATGTGATCTACTCTTTTAGTTCTTGTTTGGACTCGAGCAGCAGCATTCTGAATCAGCTGCAACTGTCTGATGGAGTTTTTAGGGAGTCCTGTAAGGACATCATTACAGTAGTCGAGTCTGCTGAAGATAAATGCGTGAGCCAGTTTCTCCAAATCCTGCCGAGACATAAGTGCTCTTATCCTGGATATATTCTTAAGGTGATAGTAGGTTGACTTTGTAACTATCTTAATATGGCTGCTGAAATTCATGTCTGAGTCCATAATTACACTGAGGTTTCTGGCTTGGTCTGTAGTTTTCAACATTACAGACTGAAGCTGAGCAGAGACTTTAAGTCGTTCTTCTTTGGATCCAAAAACAATTATTTCAGTCTTGTCTTTGTTTAACTGAAGAAAACTCTGACACATCCAATCATTGATGTGTTCAATGCATCTACTCAGGGTATGTATGGGATTATAGTCCCCTGGTGATATGGTTATATAAATTTGTGTGTCATCTGCATAACTATGGTAGCAAATTTCATTGTTTTCCATTATCTAAGCTAGAGGGAGCATGTAAATGTTGAATAGTAGAGGCCCCAGAATGGAGCCCTGGGGTACTCCGCTTGTGATTTTCATCCGTTCAGATGTGTAATCACCAATAGACACAAAGTAATCTCTCATTTAGATAAGATTTAAACCACTTTAGTGTTGTACCAGAGAGTCCAACCTAGTTTTCCAGTCGGTCCAGTAGTACCATCTGTCCTCAGGCTTGTCGACATGGATGTTAAAGTTACCAACAATTAATACAATCAAAGTCAGTGCAGATAAGAGACAGTACCTAAACAAGGTCATCAAAGAAATCTGTACAGTATTTAGGTGGCCTGTAGATGTTTAGAAATATAGCTTGAGAAGATGAGTTTACCTGAAGAGCAACATATTCGAAAGAAGTAAAATTTCCATAAAACATCTGCTTGCATTTGAGAAACTCATTAAACAGAATACTCCTCCTCCTCCTTTGGTATGTATTCTAGCTTCACTTATAAAAGAGAAATTTGGAGGACTTGATTCAATGTGAACAGCTGCACTGTTATCCTGGTCTAACCAAGTTTCAGTTAAAAACATAAAAGTAAGATTGTGTTTGATGATAAAATGTATTAAAAAAGATTTTCCTGCCAGAGATCTGTTTCCCCAGGTGTTCCCCCAGGTGTTCCCCTTGTCTACCTAAAACCGCGGACAGTTTATAATCATATGGATGCTGTTATAATGTGTAGTGATCTAGATTCTGACCCACCAAACATCCTGGACAGTGACGGAGTGAAGTTTTTCGCGCTAAATTGCATAATTATACATAATCACCATCAGTAAACAGGACGCTGTCTGGCTCTGTCACTCGCGGGGACGGAGGCTGTTTTCTGGGGGAAAGTTCCCTGAAGTCTCGGTCAGGAGAGCTGGCAGTCGCGGGTGATTTATTTTCGTCACAAACACTCGGTGAGTTAAAGTCTTTGCCGGTGACAAACGCTGTTTTCTGAGCAGAAATGTGATGAGGAGTCGGGAGGACAGGTGGAGGACGGACAGGAGAACAGACGCTTCTCCACATACAGCTGCGGTATTTTTTTTCCTCATATAAGTTGCTAAAGACTGTTACAGTTACTATATTTTTGGCTGGTCCTGTAACGTTGCTTTGTGGGACATTTCTCGGTATTTAGTTGAGTGAGGGACCTGAGCAGTTATCAGACTGTCAGACCGACACGCCCTCGTTCCGCGCCTCCGGATTTTCATTCACACTGGGACGGCTCACCAATAATGTTCCACATACCACCGGTGGGATCCACCGTCAGCAGGTCGAGGGGGGCCGGGGGCGGCCATATAAGGCCGTTGGCACTTGCTGTCAGCGGGAGGAGAGGATGCAAGCCGGGGACGGAGAGGATCGGTTCGGCCCCAGTGACCAGCCTAAACGGACTCTGCAGGAATCCAGACATTACCTGGTGACAGTTGCTGAACCGATCAGGGAGAAAAATGTACACTGCAGAGACGGTGTTGGTGGTGATGTTTAACTCCCCACAGTAAGGTTAGCTCCTCTTGACAAAATCGATCCACCGTTTCTTTACGTTGTCATCTGAAGGAAACTTAAATAAGCTAACAGCGCCATCACCCTGCATACTGTGGCATCCAGGAAAGATGCAGGAGCAATGAGGAGGAAATGTAACTGTTTAGCTGACTGGTTGGCTGGTTGGCTGGTTAGCTAGCTGCAAACTATTGTAAGCAATGCTATCCAAGACTGGAGAGCGAGTGGGAGAACCGCTGAAGCTGATGCGCTGCACGTATTTTTTTATTTATTTTTTTTAATAATTTTTTTGGCCTTTATGGCTTTATTGATAGTACAGATGAAGAGGGTGACAGGAAACAGGGTGAGAGAGACGGGGAGTGACACGCAGTAAAGGGACCCGGGCTGGGATTTGAACCCGGGTCCGCTGCAGAGAGGACAGAGCCTCTAAACATGGGGCGCCCGCTCTACCGACTGAGCTAAGCGGCGCCCCGCGCTGTACGTATTTATACCACTTCTACAGCAGGGCGGGGTTTATACAAATCATGGCCACGATTTGCATAAGCCCCCCCATGATTTCTGACCCGCCCATTAAATCCTGAACACAGAAATGTTGAAAAACAGTTTGTGAGCCTAGCTCCAAAATTACATTCTAAATGGTCGAATGGCTTTTACATGTTTTAAGTAAACACATTTATGACCTGTTTAATGTGTTTAGAAGAAAATGGCTGATTTTGCTTTACACGGACTTTAATAGAGCTACAGTTACAGTAACAAAACCAACTGTGCAATTTTTTGCGACAGTTAGTGGCTGATGAGAAATGGGAGCTAAATTGAATGGATTGGCACATTTGGTCCGGCATTTCCTGTTTCTCAACAAATTCACAATTTTTCTATTACCTGTAAGCACAGAAATTAAGGAGGCTGCCTGAACTGCCCTGGCTTTTCTCGGGGGAAAACAGTAGTGATATCAACTTCGTAGCCTGGACCCGGCACATATTAGTAAGTGTTATTTGTACTGTCAGCATGGACAAGATGTGCTTTGCTGTTTTCAGACTGTAGAGACAGAAGATTATTCAGAGGGGGTGGAAGGGCAAGATGACATTTTGGCGATGGTGGTTTCAAGCGTGGCAGATTTGGACGGGGTATGAGTCTGAGACCAACATTGACAAGCTTTTTCATCTCATCTGTGAAATCCAGGAGGGGGAAAGAGGGGGAGAGGCTGAGGCTGGCTGGAGAGGGCAGAGAGCTGGTTAGCGTTGGTGGAGAGTGGATGTTCCCTCTTGTCGCAACTGGGGGGCACGGGGCAAAGATTGCAGCAAGGACTCCTCTTGGCACAGCTGACTTGTCTGTTCGAAGCTTATCTCAGGCAGGAGTATTTCTCCTTCCAAGAGATGTCTTATCAGTTATTTTGGTTTGTCTTGCCTGCTGTCCTTGGAAGGAGGGAACTGGTGTGTGGTGCACTGAGTAGAATATGTTCGAGGTCAATAACCTTACTCCTGACTTGTTAAGGCAGAATCCATCTGCCTTAAAGAGATGTCTGCGTTCCCAGAAAATTTTAAAATTGTCAATAAAGTTCACCGATTTAGCGGCACATGTAGCTTTGAGCCATCTGTTCAACATCAACAACCTGCTGAATCTCTCATCACTTCTACAGACAGTTGGTAGAGGGCCACTGACAAACACCACAGTATCGAGAGATCTGACTTTGTTCAACAGATCAGTGAAGTCTTGTTTCAATACCTCAGATTGTTGTTTCACAACATCACAGGCCCCTGTGTGTAAGATGAGAGATTTCGCTGTTGGATGTTCAGCAATGATGTCCAGAATTTTTTCTGAGATGTCAGAGACCATATCGTTGGTAAAACAGAGTACTTTGGTGTTCTTCTTGCTGCAAAAGCTGTCTACCTCCTGCACAGCAACATTACCCACAATCAGTGTTTGTGGTCCGGTCATAAGCTCTTTCTGTGAACTTTTGGATTTGGTCTCATAATCCAAATGTTCATTGGATTATTGACGTTCATTGACGGAGAGCTTGCAAGGTCTTGATAAAGTGGAGCAAATCTGTTCTCCAGTTGTATTCTCTCTTTTTAGAGAACAGTGCAGGCCAACCAGTTGCATCACAGATCTCAGGACGCTGGGCTCTGCCTGTTACTCGTTCTCCCAAAAACGATTTATCTTTAGGCTTTGCGCCAAGAGTATTCCAGCAGGGAAGAATGTTCCTGGGCTTTTTTTCCGGTCCCCAGAACTCCTGTTTTGTCAAGTCATTGTCGGGGCTAATTAGCCGTGTGTTAGCAGGCTCTTGTCTGCTGTTTTGATTCCATGGGAGAGTAGTTTCGTTCCCATATAGTCCATTCACTTCCACATTTACTTCTATCTGGTGGATCTTGGTTTTCAGCTCAGCAATTTTCTGAAGGATCTTCTGAAAGTTCACGTTCATGTGAACGAGAGGCATTTTGGTGCTAGTTAGCTTTAGCTGCTAATAGGCTTGTGCTACTTCGTAGGCCTCGTTCTGAAAGTACTGAGTTCGGAAAAAAAAAAAATGAAATAAGGCAGCAGCGGTCAATTAATTTTTGTCCCAGTGGTATCCAGGAGTCGCTGCCTGTAATCTCTCAGTGAAGAAAAAGAATAACAGTGGAAAAGAAAGGAAGCAGAAGCGAGAGCAAGCAGAAAAGCGTCTGCACCCAAGCAGATACAGGAACACTCAATGTTTAACAACAATGTGCAACTAAACACTCATTTACCATGTTTCATCTTAGAAGTAGCAAGCCGGGGTTGATTTTGGAAAAGCAACTTTGAGATGTATTTTTGCTCTAAACTAGTGGGTAAATCAGCAGCACTATTTTTAAATGATTTCAGTGACACAATGAAAGCACAACTGGAGGGTTGTGTTCAGCTGCTGTGAGCTGTAGCTAGAGTTCTCAATGGGTCGGGCCGGCGGGCTTCCTTTTTTATAAAACACATTTCATAAAACACATTTCTTGCAGGTTGTAAATTATATATTGTTTGTTGTGAATCATCGCTGTTCACGTGTGGTGAAGTGTAAGTCTGGCTGCCTGCTTCATGGGGAGGGGCAGACGCAGACCTGACGCCGCTGCGTGACGTATACTCACCCCTATAGATTGGCTGGAGAAGATAGAATTGGCTAAAAGTAAACTTGCTACAGGCGAATTCACCCTTGCTTTTCAAGGAGTGGGGAAATCGTCTGTTTCTGTCTCTCCGAATATATTTTCCCACTGGTCGAAGCGCAGTGTCTTCTTTGCAGCGGGAGTGGGTGCTGCTGCTGACGATGACGCAGCACCTGTCTCCTGGCTCGCGTCACCTTTCCGTCTGCTGTCTGTCTGATCATGATAGCAAGTGTATGAGGAAAACATTGCAGGCACGCGGGGGGTCGGGTTCGGGTCGGGTTCGGGCAGACAATTCATGCTGGTGTGTCGGGCTGCGTCGGGTTCGGGCTTAAAACCCGCGGGCCGGGCCGGGTCGGGTTGTAATTTTCAGGCCCGTTGAGAACTCTAGCTGTAGCTGTTCAGAAAGACCAGAGAAGCAGTCTAACTTCCCTGGAGATAAAGGCAAGGAGAGGTTTTTCAAGAGCATGAATCCATAAGTCTTACCAATATTTTACGAATGAAGGTGGTGCTATTATCATCATCAAATTCCAGAACCAAAATTAACCTTTTCCTGCATACATGTTTTAATGCTCTCAGTATGGTTGGTCCCTTAAGGTGCTTATGTATGTACAATTGGCTCCAAAGGAGGAATGACCCCAAGAGGGGCAACAACAGGCCGGGTAGGAGGGACTGTGACAGCAGAAGAGGTTGGTATGTTTATCAAGGAACTACAGCTCACATTCTGCTCTGTCAGCAACACTACGGCTGTTTGTTTTATGGCCCCCACACACCGCCCAGACGTCCAACTGCCTTATCCGACCACTCTCCATCCACTCTGTTGCCTCTCGTCTGACCCGTTCGGCACAATAGTTGCATTGAAACACACCACTTCGACGTGCTGCCTATTCCACAGCAGCGTGTACGTTCTTCGCTTGCGCGAGATGCAATAAGCAGCTGGCGCTTGTGTTGTGAGTTGTAAACGAGATGCTTATGCACGCAGCTCTCTTTACTTTCGCTTAAAACGAAACTTAACTTTTAGATAAAAACAGCTGCATACTAAACATGCAGCGAGGCATTACCAAACGAACACAGATTAATTCGTCCTGAACGGACATAATAACAAGCTAGTCGCGTGCCAGTACTGCAAAGCATGAAAACGAGGAATGACGGAACGGAGTCCATAGAAAAACAAAGCGCACACAGTATTCCGCCCTCCCACGCACCGCGCTGATTCGCTAGCACACCGCCAATCAGAATGGCCATTCAGCTGGCACACAACCAATCAGAGGATCCAATGGTTCAGACGTCCGACAGCCCTCCTCCTCAGACTTCGCATGCTCAGTCAGAGCAGATAACGTCCGAACGGCCCCCGAAAGCTTCAGACGCAGCTGAACACACCAAACAGAAATGTTCCCGACCTCGTCCGAGTCTCTCCAACCGCTTCAGACGTCCAACGGTTGGGCCAGTGTGTTGCTGCCTTTACAAGCCAAACATGAGAAAAAGTCATGATTCAGTGTCTTGTCGTTCTTGTGTTTTCTGATTTATTTAGAAATAAGCCCTCATGTCATGTCTTGAATTCATCCTGTTCCCTTTCAGTGTTCTTCCGTTCGTTCCCTCAACCTGTCATTTCCCTCCTCACTCTGACTGTTCCTGATCCCCTCAATAGTGTGTCTGTGTATATGGTCTTTGTTCTCCTTGTCAGTTCCTTCCGTCTTTGTCCATCATTCTCCATGCCTTCCCCTGTTGTGCCACCCTGCTTTCTTCTCCAGTGTTTCATCGTGTCTTCCGTTTGGTATGTTTCTGGTTTTGGTTTCTTGTTTCTTCTTTGATTTGTACTTTGCTTCTGCTGCACTTTGTTTCACCTTTTTGTTGTTGCTTTGTTTTTTGTCCCCAGTAGTCATTTTTACGGAGCCCTGGAGGTGACATGGATAGGTTTTTTTTTTTTTATCTTCGCGATTGCAACTTACTGTAGTGCCTGGCACTAAGATTACCTTTAAAAATGCCTGACAACGCCACCTCCCGCTAAGGGGCAGGAGGAACCCTTAACCCTTTAATATCTACAATGCAATTTGTGACCCACTCTGACCTCCCCGAGCAGAAACAATTTACCAGAGGCGTATCCTGTGCAAAAGTTAAGTTGGCTTTATTTCAAAATATAGATTTCACTAAAACATAGGCATGAGGCAATAAACAAAACAACAATCTCATTGGATGGTTAAAGTCAATCAGTTCTCCTCACAATAAGGGCGGGTCAGCCATACACAGCAACAATAAAATGACTGTGGGAGACAGAAGAGGGAGACAGCAATTCTACCACCACACGCATGCACTACACATATAAGAGCACTACACACTTAACCTCTATTTACATATGACTTATTGAAATGAATTACATGCAGTGTCACGACCAAATATACACACCACGACAGAGTGTCACCCGTGCAGTCCCACCACAGAAGGAGGCTGTGTGTCAGTGCGGACCCGGCCTTTCACAGAGTCAAGCTGTAGGTACAAAAGAGAACAGAAACATTAAATGACACCATCCAAATGATTACTACCCAATACATCAAGTATAGTAGAAAATATACACCAATTGCCTAAAGCCTACAAATCAACTAAACAGCAAAAAGTAAATTAACAGTAGAAAACAGTGGCTGGCCTGGTCTTTGCAAGGGTACACAAACTCCAGTAATTAAATAATGCGGGAGCAGAGGGAGCAATCCAGTGCATCAACAGTATCTGTGCCACAGCATCCGTCAGTGGTCACGTCAGTCCTGAACTGAGCTATGTCTGGCTTTCACCCTGTATGAGAGGGAGAGTACACCACACCGGGTGCTGCAGCCAAGTCAAAAGGGCTCTCCAGTGAGACAAGCAATCACTTCCTGATTGACACCCGGTCACATGACCACAGGCAATCAACTGGTCATGTGACTATGTGTCCATAGTAAGTGTCACACTATCCCCACATTACTATCTGGCACACGCCAGTTACAACCTCGCATGTGCAACTTACTATCTTGCACGCGCCAGTTCCTATCACGCACGTGCGACTTACTGTTAGTCGCACTCACGAGATAGTAAGTTGCGCGTGTGAGATAATAACTCGCACTTGCGAGGTAGTAAGTAAGATGCAGTGGCACTCTGGCTCAAATGAAGTGAACATTGTGGTGTTAACTCAACAATGACGATGGAATCATGAAAAAGTGCCGTTTACTTCAACAACTTATACTGTGACATTGTTCTCATTAGCAGCTTTGTATCGTACATAGTCGCCATCTTGTTGCACTCTGACCTCTCTACGTGCAGTGTGTTAACTATGACCTGTCTTACACAATAGCGCCCCCTTGTGGTATAAAGAGCAGTAGTATATATGTTGTATATAATAACAGAACACAACAAACGTGTTTAGTGTTACTGTGAAAGCTGAGAGTATGTGGTCTGTGTGAGAATATCGTGGAAAATTGAAGGTATTTTAGTAAATTTAGGTTTTCTGTCACAACTTTCACGTGAATATGATACTATATGCACCTGCATCTATTGTTAATCCTTTGTCCCTGCCAGTTGTCACTGCTGCAACGTTATTTCATAAATTAATTATAACCAAACTACTATTACTATTACCTTGACAACTCCTCCATCATCATGGCTAGCATAATAGCCATTAAAACAGCTATTATAATAGCTATTAAAACACCTGGACACTCATCCTGGATCATCAAAATACCTATTACAAGTACCTCTTACCGTTACACAATAACAATAAGACACTTTATTAACTTTAACTAACTATTAACCTTTTTGTATTCATTCATCTTTATTTAATTAAAGCTGGCCTCCCTGCCTCCCATGTGTTGTCTGCATTTGGGTCCCCACCTCATTTGACAAAGTGTAACAAGGACACAACAAGAGCTACACATAGTACAGCTTCATGCTTCACTCAAACTGTTTATTCATACTGTTAAGAATTAACAGTTACATTAAGATTAGTTTATAATCGAGGATTTAAGGTAGGATTTTCTGACAGTTTTTGGGCAAATTGACACTCTACCCATGAGGTATGACTGCCATATGTGAACTTATCAAAGATGCAATCCATGAGCTCAACACTTCGATAAAAAGTAATTACTTTAAATTCAGTGTGCCCATATTGCTATTTGTTCATATTGTGCAAAACTGAGGTACGGCTTTAGCCATATGACGTGAGCATGGTTTCATCCAAAGTGATTTGAATTTCTTTCCCTCCTAGCCTTCCCTGTGGTATTGCTGCAAATGTAGTATTAGCAACGTGGCTACCGCTAGCAGCCTGGCTACTGTCCCAAGAAAAAAACAACAACGTTTGACCAAGAAACCTTACACTCTGTCAATTACTTACTCAGGCAGAGTAAAACACAATTGTATCTATACAGTAAGTAGGCAGGGTTTGCTACTTGCCGATCTAGTACTTGAGTAATAGTAGAATAGTAGTGTACTTAGTTACATTCCACAACAGTTTGTGGAGTAATGAGACCAAAGTATGTAACCCAATGGTATAGTATGGCACTTTTGTTTTATGCTTTCTTCAGCATTAACCGTAATTATTATAGGTCTATTTGTCGATAATTGGAGGACAATTTTGCATTTGCAGCCACTTAATTCTTCCTTTCTGTGAAATATTATACTGTATGTATTTAAGTGTCATCAGCAGTGGCATGGCAAAAAAAGCATTCTAGAAAGTTTAAAGGTTAAGTACATGGGAATTGAACCTTGCAAATGTAATTTATTTACATAAAATAACGCACATGGACACAAAATAGAAGAGTATGAAAGAGTCACAGTGCAGACAAATACTATGAATGTCATGACTGAATGAGCTGTTGATATTACAACATCACTGAAACACAGTGTAAGTCACACATCCCCAGTGTGTGTGCTGCCTTTATGTTAATAAACCACCACCACAAGTGTGTCTTTCCAGTATGTCACTCAGCAGCTTGTGACGGTGGCAATAATACTGAACCTCACCATTTAAACGTTTAATTAGAGTCTCAACATGAGAAGGACAGAGCAGCCCAGACACACTCCCACTCACTTTTCAACCGTTTCAACCCAGCATGCACACACAAGCACACACACTTAAGACAGTACATCAGGTTTACAGTCTCAAGCTGCTGCGAGTTTGAATGAAGCATGCCTCCCTCAGATTAATTGTGGCACACTTAAGTTCCTTTGTGTGGTTCCATGCTGGTAACGTGGGAGTAGGTGTTAAGTAAAAGAAGTCTGTCCTTGTTCTGTCACTGTGTTTTAATCAAGACAGGGTCGGTTCAGTTAACCAATAGACTATTCACCTTCTCTCAGCAGTTGATGTTGATGTTTGCAGTAGCAGAAGCTTTAGCTGTTTTTTTGTCGAAAAGTGAATATAAATCTTAAGAAGCAAATAGACTATAGAGTAAAACATAATGAAAAATATTTTGTCAATTTTTATGGATTAAGTTAAAACCTCTCCGCACCCACCCGACCGCCGGCGGGCGATTGCAGAAAAGTAGCTGTATGTCTACACTACGCAGTGACGTATCCCGCTTCAGCTTTCATCAATACGGACATACTATACGTCGTTAGAAAGGGTAGAATCTCCGCAATTCATTCATCCAGTTGATTTTGCAAAAATCATGGGCACCAAACCATAAATCATTGATATTTACCAGCAAGGTAAACGTGAGACACAAGATACGAACGATGTCTCCCTACCTTTGTCGCAGCCCTACAGCCGTAATATGTGTCTATTCCTCAATTATGTATATTCCAGTTGTCCGTAAGAATCCACTGATCAAAAGCATCAGAGTGGTTTTTCATAAAATTACTCCAGCTTGTAAATGTTGTCCTGTAAAGGCCATTTGTTTACCGTCTACCAACTTTGTTCGGTGAATACAATCCATACTTTCCCGGCCGCAATCGGAATTACTCTAGTTCGTGTATGGTGTTGTTGGGTATGCTTGTTTTCATAACTTTGCTGGCTACAAAATAAAAGTGTCCCCATCTTTTTCTGTTCAGTTTTCACCCCAGCACAGCCCGTGAAGTAGATCGAGCGCTCCCTGTTTGAAGGACAAATAGGCTTTGTTTACTGGTTTTCGCTGCCTTAGTATAGGGACAGCGTATTGGCTATCGACAAGTCAATCATTCAGGCTTCTAGCCAATCATTTTACCTTTCCAAGAGGGTAGGCATGCCCAGGTCAGTTACATGAGCCGAGATATTTTGCTGCGTCTTCGAGCTAACAAGCTCTTATTACTCAGGGGGCCACGGTAAAGGGACGCAGCGGACATTTAAACTTTTATTTTACGGCCATTTTCACAGTTTACAATGGCGAAAGCCACAAAAAAAACTAAATATGTCCGGAAAGAAGCCCTGGAATTGATCATGGCATCATCTGATGAAAGTGAAGATAGTGTGTACTACTCAGAGAGAGGAGATGTTTGCTCAGGGCCCGGACTCCATCTTAGATCGGTGAGTAATGTTATGTTTGATGTATTTATTCAGCCATGAGTGAAATTTGACTGAAAGTTAGTGGGTGGGTTTTTTTTATGCTTACAGTGAACAGTACAGTATACATTAGAATTTCATGAATGATGCTTAATGGTTAGCGCCCCAGGGCCTAATTAGCCTAGCTAAGCCTAGCTTGCTAGCTAGCTAGCTAGCTACTCAACTAAAGTTATGTAATCCTTGTAATTCTATTCTATAATGTAATTAGTGTGAATGCTGCAAGCATTCACACTATTGTCCTTCTGGGGTTTATGAGTGTGAATGCTGAGTCAGCATTCACACTATTGTTCTTCTGGAATTTATTATTAGTGTGAATGCTGAGTCAGCATTCACACTATTGTTCTTCTGGTATTTATTAGTGTGAATGCTGAGTCAGCATTCACACTATTGTTCTTCTGGAATTTATTAGTGTGAATGCTGAGTCAGCATTCACACTATTGTTCTTCTGGAATTTATTTATTTATTTATTTATTATTCCATACGTTTTTTGGAACCTTTCTCCTCCTACAAATCTTGACCGAATTTCATTCTGCTATAACTTCAGCATACGTTCAGCTATTCAAATCATTCAAACATTAAAATGTTCAGCTTTTTCAGCTCTTTCAACCTTCCACTTTTCAACTTTTCAACTTTTCAACTTTTTCAATTATTCAGCTTTTTCCCAAAATTTTTTAACATTGACGCAAATGGGAAAACATTAAAATCCTCTGCAAAACTCATCGCCTTTCAACCTCATCTTCTACCTCATACATTGAGCTGGAGACGCCATTCCAACTTTAAACAAGACAGCCAAACTTGAACTATTGACACTGTATTCAGTTTTTAAAAATATTGTACGGTTTTGAAAATGTCGCAGTTTTAGTTTTAGGAACTTTTAGCTCCTCTTCTGATTTTATAATGGGTGTGTATTGC
>CAEMYA010000468.1:165644-178177 GCA_903131615.1 Diplodus sargus | reverse complement strand
TGTTTTTTTTCTTCCTAGAGACTTGTCACCTGGGGCAACAGACTGTGCCTGACAAAGAAATAATACAGCACATTACCCCCATGAAACAACACAGTCTGTTGTTTTTAATGGGAATGAGTAAATACACCACTATCTGTGTTTTTAGGTGTACTTTGATGGGCGGGGCTTAAACAGAATTAACCAGACGATCTTGATACAAGCTGGAAATTGATCTGGGTGGATCAGAAGTTGCTATATTACAAAACAGCCTCAGAATTTTGCTTCAGACCAAAATGATTACTACAGTAAGAGAACTATTTACAGAACTTTTTTTTCTTTTTAAATTTAAATGACTAAACAGTTGTCACCTACCCAGTGAGGATTTACATCATGAGTTCTGTTATTGATACATTTTACTTGGATGATACTAGTTCTCAAAAAAAGGCATTTATATCCTGCTAATATTTGGAGAAAGCCAGACTAGCTGTTTTCCTATACTTCCAGTTTTTATGCTAAACTAAGTTAACAATCTGATGAGACTGTTTGTATGATAGCCGTACCAAGAAAAGCGAGTATTTCCCAAAGTATTAAGCGATTCCTTTCAACACTTGACAGTCTACTGTGCTCAGATTAGTTATAGATACATACTCAACAGCACTATAGTCTGTCCGGACTGAGAGTTTAAATGGGATATTTTCCACCTATTTTATATCAATCAAATTATGAAGTCATTGTTAAATAAGAGCTTACTTTTTACTATGCTAGTTCCTTTTGGACATACTGTCATTATGACAGTGTAGTCCCTTCAACTGAGGAAGAAAGACCTTTTTTGCGTGTGTATCCTATCATTTGTATATGTATATGTGTGTGTGTTTGTGTGTACGCACGCATGCCTGCACGCATGTAACTGGCTCTTTATGTGTGTTCCTACAGAATTGTAGCTCCTGCCTTGCCCATGTGCCGGTAGGCCTACTTCTACCCACATACACTCATATTGACACATCTGTAGCAGAGTAGTTATTTCAGCTTGTTCAGACAGTTAGTTCAGGACACAGTTAATTCAGTATGTTAAAAAAAAGAAATTATTGTTTAGTTAGATAACATTTTGTGCTCTAAACTGGGCATTTTAAAGGAAAATAGCAGTGTTGTATCTTCTGACATCTCACACATACATCATCATTTAGAAGCAGCATGTCTGTTCTGCAAGGCATTATAAACCCTTTCAATAAGCAAAACCTTACAGTAGAAAGCTGGCAGTGAATTTAGTTGTTTCAGTTTGCACTAAACATACAGACTATTAGAGTCAGCTCTAGCAATGTCCTTGGAGACGTGTAGACTTAAAGGACCTCTAACTCCAACTCATATTATCAGAGCCACACAATGTAGAGTAACACAAGTACCCTCAAGTGGAGAAAACAGTGGTATTTTCCTTTAACACACCCACAGTGGAATATCATTGTGAATGTACTTACATGCACACTTCTCTGTAATGCTTTCCTATCACTTAAATTGGGAACTTAGTTCAGTTGTACAAGAACAAAGTTCTGACATGAACAACAGATCAAGGAAGTCAATAATGCGCAGTTCGATGTCCTCCTTAACCTCGCAGTACATTCAGCAGACATACGTATATTCATGTACAGTGTGACCTCGACGGGCAGTCCTACACAAACTCTTCAGATGAACATTTTCTCACCCAAATTAGTTTTTTGGGGAGATTGAGTCCAAGCCCGCTGCTCTCCCCTTCCCCCCTCTCACCCAGTCAGATTCAGCTGATACAACACACAGCATCCACATGTGAAAAAAGAAACATAAAACAATCCTTTGCCAAAGCACTGTTACAAAGTTCAACAAAAACAAAGTGTGCTGGCAAAGAGGGAGACAAGGTTTAGAAATTGCAAACATTCTCCTCCCTTTCGCTTTAAATTAAATCATCATAAGTTTCTTTTAAACAGCCACACATATGTTTAAACCAGTTCTCTATTCAAGAGAACAAAAATAAATCAATCAATAAAAAGAGCATTTCAGAGCGCTGATGTCACCGGTATATTCAGGTCACTGCTAAGAGCCTATAGACATGATGATGAAGAGTTCACTAGCCTACAGTTCAACAGCCAAACAAGGACACACTCACTCTCGTCCCACACATCCTACATCCGTATGTTACACAGCTTAGTAGTTTGTGTTACAACTGGATTTTTTCTTCTTTTTACATTAATTAAAAGTAAGACTAAATATTCAAACAGTACTGCAGAATGAAAAAAAGTATTATTTCATGTAATATTTTCTAACAAACCTTTGTACCAAATCTGTACGCCTGATTCTCATTTACAAGTACAGCACATAGAGTAAATATTGTTTGAACAGGCAGTGAAATGCTCATTCCACACATATTTTCCTCTTTCTGCCAGCTTCAAAAGTCTTGTTTAAAGCCTTCTGCTACTTTGCCATAAGTGAGCACATCATACAATACTTTTCTTACATTTAAATGTCCATAAATAATTCTCTCATGCAGCCGAGTCCTCAACTGTTTGCACTGAACTGAGCTGAACCATACAGGGGTAGCCTGGTGAATGTTTCTGTTCAGATAGTAAAGGAGGAAGGGTAACACTTTGTAATAACCATCATTAACAAATGGTAAATATATAGTATAGTTAATTAAATTTTAGTGAACAACAATGCAATGCTTTATAAACCATTTGTTTGGCAAATGTTTTTTGTAAAGTTTCAACTGATATTTACTAATACTTAGTAAATGTTTAATAAATACTGTGTAGTGTGGGTTGTTCATCTATAAATTATCTGGATGGTCATACATTCTGTATGAAAGAATTAATTGTTTATTAAAAGTTAAAAACTATTAACTCAAGTTTTATTAACAATACATTTACCAATTAACAATGGTGGTTATTATAATGTATGAAGGAAAGGTTTTAAGCAAATCTGGGATGAGAAGCTCTTTTTCAGCTGTGTTCCAGGCTTAAGGTTGTTTTCTCATAATGCAAAAATATAAATTATTTATGGGTAAGAATATATTTGCAGATAAGCTGGTGTGCTGATATGTATTTACACATGAACATGAGTGAAGATTACTCTGTAATATACAGTATTCAGGACAATACAGTCCTAATGTTGAAAACGCCAGAGCATGTTACTCTATGTATAGCCAATAAACATAATCTACATGTGCAAATACATTTCAAGTCCATTAAAACGCAAATTACAAGGAAACATATTTTCTTGCATACTGTACCATTACAATATCTATGAAGGCTTATAGTTTTACTTTAATTTGCCCAGGTTTTGTGATTTCTGCCTTTACCCCAGTACAAGGTAGGTGAATCAATTTATGCTTGAACTACAATAAGGTCTGTAGATGATCCAGAGTATTGGAGCCTCTGGGAGGATACGTTCATGTTATGGGGTCGAGGCAGAAATCTCAGCGACAGAAATCCAGACAAGTAAACTATTTGCATGGCTAGTGAGACAATATGTTTGTTTGTTTCTTTGTTTGTTTGTTTTTCATTTGGGTAAACTAACCCATTAAAGCCTATATCCAAAAATAGTCTGACCTATTTGTGCAGAGTACTTTTTGCATTATGGGTTCAGTCCTTTAGCTGGCAGTGTAACCAGTGCTTCAGTACCATTCACTATCCACAACAGCTGATAGCTTTCAGGACCCTGAAGAATACCGACGTCCAACCTATTTTTAGATCAATATTTTGCTCTACTTTCTTATCCCATCTCTCATTTGACCAATCACTCCAATTCCACCAATCTTCATCACTTCCTCTTTGTCCCTTTCTGTCTTCGCCTTCTACAAATTAAATAATTTCCTCAGGACGCATTATTTTTGGCAACTATCTCTCTCACGTTCACGCTCCCTATCATAAAGCATGACTACAGCAACACCTAGTGGCTATTGTACACACCCTGCCACCTATCAAAGTGCTTACAGTTTTTCTTTTTCGACAATTTGAAGTGAATTTTTTCCATCAGAAGGAGACAGGGCCAGGGAGAGAGATGCGCCAGTATGAATTCACAGTCAATGTGTAATTTCGCATTCCTGATGATTGCCTGAATGTGACAAAGGAGAACCTACAATCCTCCCATCAATCCTCTCCATGGAAACAAGAAAATAAAACACATTTATTGCTCCATTTCTGATTTAACATTTTCTCTCTGGTTGTAGAAAATATATATGAATATATCTATACGCCTGGATTACTTCTCCTAACTTCTCGTACAGTGGTAAGAAGGTAAATGACGTCACGATATAAACAAGAAAATACACGCACAACACACAGGAGAAAAGCCCTGCCCTCAATGGGTAACCAGCTGTCCTGCAGCAGAGCTCTACCCACCCCTCTCACACACACACACACACACACCCACACCCACACCCACACAGACACACAGAGTACACTCGCTCATGTTTCACCCACATGCATACACATGAATGCACGCGCACACTACACACAGAGAGAGAGAGGGGAAGGGGGCACTAGCACGGTTCAATGCCAACAGTATTTTTTTAAGACTCTTTTACATTGGGATGAACCAGAGGAGCCCTCTGGCTTGTTAGCTCCCCGTGCTAATACCGAAGCTTCAGTTCAGTGGGCTAATAAGTACAGTATGTTGCTGCTGAGACCGCCTGGGTTCAAATCCAGCTGTTCACATGGCACTCTGACCCCCCCCTCTCTCTCGCCCCCACTGGCCCCTCCTTCAGTCATTAGTCACTCATCTGGGATCCGGCTGTCTATTAGTTGGCGAAGATGATGGGGAAGGGCGTAAGTTGGCAAACAGAACCCAGTCTTTCTCTCTTTCTTTGCCTTTTTTTGTATCTCATCTGTTTTTCCTGCGAGTCTTTCCATCCCTGGGTGAAGGTGTAGAGAAGACAAACATGCGTCCAACACACACTAGTTATAGTGGCCAGCTAGGAGCCTGTCAATATTCAGTATTTAATTTTTAATTGTCATCATGGGTTAACATTATTAATGTTATTATTATCATTATATTATATATAATTTACTCTAATGATGTCTTTAAATTGATTTTTTCTGTATATTTTTGTTTTTATTCATCTTCTGTTATATTATAGCTTTCCCTACATGGTAAGTTTTTGTGTATGTACTAGGCGGTTGGGTTGCACCACACCAACACCTGACTCCCATATTGGCTGATGAGTATTATCCTCTTCCTGCTTCCCCTGCAATCACAAGATGCGCGGTGCCGAGCGGTCATTGGAGACGGTCTTGCGAAGGCGCACTCCTCTCCTGATGGTGGTCAGCATGTCACCGGACCCTTCTGCTCCTTCTGACCCTGTCTGAGTGTCCCTGGGGCCGGTTGGCTGTAGGGTTGGGTCATCAGGGAGGGCGGGGAAAGGAAACTGCCCCTCCCCAAGGGCGTGCGCACTAGCTACCAACTCGCCAATCTTCTCCACTAGGCTGTGACGATTGGCAGCTATCATCTGATCCTCCTCTGATCCAGCCCCTGATCCCGTTCCCATTGCAAGGCCATGCTGCTGGGCGTAGACCTCTAATGCAGCCCCTGATCCCCAGGCAGTGTTAGGCAGGCTGAGGCGCTTCGGTGAAGCCTTCACATAATCAAGTGCTCCCTGTGCATCCTCAACTCCAGTGAAGAATACACACTCTTCACTGCCCACACGCACAGGCACCACAGCCGGGTGCCCTCCACCTGCGTACCCACCACCACCAGGTGAATGTGAATCTCCAGGAACAGTGGGGGTCTTGACAGGCACTATGGGTGGTCGGATGGGGATGGGCCCTGCGTTGGACAGTGTGCGCCTCACTCCCGGTTTGGTAGATGGGGTTCGACGAATGGTGGCAGTGCCTGGAGTACCTGCTCCACCTCCACCAGCTCCGCCAGGTTGTCCTGGTATCCCATGAGCCCCTGGACCGAGAACCCCTGTGGGTAGTCCGGCTGTGCTGGCTGGCCTCTTGGTCTGGATCATGCGGCGGTAGTTCTGGGCAATGTTGGAGTGGCGAGGAATCGTGGAGGACTTGTCAAACTCCGTCTGTCCTTCGGGACCTTCAGCATCACCATTCACAGAGTAGCAGTCATAATCTGAACCTGAAAAGGGTCAAGTGAAACATTGTTTTAGCGAAGTGGCTGAGAAGATAGCCATCACAAAAACAAGAGAGGAAAGACAATGTACTGCAATTGGATTTACACTATTGGATAGCCACATTATTGGGGTGGAGTATCTGGATAGAGCATAGACCTGTCGATGATGCATGAAACACATTTAATATTATTAATTTTCCTCTTGTCATCTCACAACTGCTGTCAGGGAAGCTGTTAGGATGCACCTGTCATATACTGTGCTCGCTGCTTGGATGAATGCTTAGATTATCACTTTGCTTGATTTTAGCAACACAACACTCTAAAGACAGGGGTACTGGTGAAAGTGATACAGTTAATTAAAGATAATTCTGCAGAGCAGGTAAATATTGATATTTTGCTGTAAAAAAAATCATGACAGGTTTGCTTTCTTGCAAATTTACAAGATATAAGAGAATACATGTTGCCAGGAGGAATGTAAATGAGTGATGAACACAATTAAAAGCTACAGTAGTTAGAGCAGTAGTGAACAGCAGATTAGAGCTTCACCTTGTGAAGGAATTGTGTCCTCAGAGCAGGACGGGGTTGTGGTCTCTGTGCTGTAGCCACTGGAGTACTGCAGTGAGTCTCTGCTGCTTTTCTGCTGTTCCATACTCAGTCCTCTGGTCAGCACCATGGCCAGGTCACTGGCTGCTGGAGAAACCTCATCTCCATGCTGAAGAGATTCAGAGAAAAGCTGCATTGGAATTTCAAAACTAAATTCAGATTCAGGAGAAAAACTTCTGTCCTTTTACAGTACATGTGGAGCGCTAGTGAGCGGACACATTGATTGGTACATCAATATACATTATGCAGTAATTGTGCTAATATTTCACAGTTATAGATAAGAATAAAGAAATATTACAATAAAAAGCTATAATACCATTCACAGAAATAAAAGCAAGTCAACCTGATGTTGGTTAAAACTTCAGTTCAAAGCTTCAATATTGTGGGATGGTTCTTGTCAATCAGGAGAAACATCTGTTTATCACTACAAATTCTTAAAATGTGGCTTCTTTCACGGCCCCAGTAACAAAATAAATTTTTCCATATAGGTTGTTTTGGATGCTGCTTATCTCATTTATCATTGTTTTCTCATTCTCATATGAAAAGGAAACAGAGTAAAAGTAAAAGCTTTTCAGTCATTTCAAGAAACCACCAACTTTTGGCTGTGTCTTCTGCTCATTTAGAGTGACTTTTCTTTTTCTTAATACACATTTAGATTTATCATCTTCTTGCAAGCACATATTGGATTATTTTAAGAGCTTTTCCCCGGATTTGGTTGTTCTCTGTTTTTTATTCTACTCGATATAAAAGCTTTCAACCGCAACTGTGTTTACAAGTGCGTTTAATGTTGAGACACATCACTGTTTGAGTTTTATGTCTCCATAATGTATACTCAGGTTTTTGCCTTTTTTAAAACTACCTCCTAATGTGCCTGGAATTGACTTTTCTTTGCCCCACCTTACCCATAGATAGATATATCATAGATAAATATATACAAATATTTCGCCACAGTGAGTGTTGGGAAAACACACTTTCCTCCACACAACTAGCCTGTTTCACTTTCCTCAACACAACTAGCCTGTTTCTTTGATAATCCTCCAATATCTTCAACCTGCTTGTCAGCATCCTCCCGTGTTACCTTAGCAGCCATGGTAGCTGGGTTCATCCTGGATCTCTGTGCTTCATCAGGGTGTGATGGCCCGACATATCCCTGGGAGCCTGGTGACGCCTCATTCTCCCTCAATCTATCGAGAGGCTCCTTTCTTCTCTGAACTGCAGCTGCAGCCACCGGCTGCTCATACTGACCTGCTTTGGACCAATCCTGAAGAGGTGAGTCAAATTAATAAACAGGAAGGAGCAGGTAGGATTAGCACGACAGACCTTGTCCACTATCCAGCAGTTTGAAGCCCTTCATCTGAGTGCAGAGAGAGGGGGCCTGTACAGGTGGATTGTACATGAGTGTCTGGAAGAGCGTGCGTGGGTGTATGCGGGCAGGGGATTTTTTCAGCATTTGAATGTGTTTATGTTGATGAGTTTGATTAGTGAGCTTTGCACACCATTCTTCTGTTTGGCCAATCTCCTGTAGATTGCAAAACCAGTGAGTGAGACAAAAAAAAAAATGCATGCACACACAGCAAGTGGGGATGAACACATTAAGGAAGCAAAGCAATGTGGTTTGAATGAGTCGGGTGGTGAGAATTAAAAGAAAATAAACCCTATGATAAGATAAGGTGCAACTGAAGAAATGGAAGCGAATGGAGAACAAACCTTCCACATAGGAACCTTTGATGTGGGAGAGGAAGAGCTGGATCCGAGGGGGCAGTTATAGGGTGGGGACGCAGGAACAGGAAGAATGACAGAGAGAGGCCTGGTGGAGCCAGAGTAAGAGAGAGTGGGGCGGAAGGTTGCGAAGGACGTGCCAAACTGCGGGATGAGAGACATCGTCATGTCATCAGAGAAAGAAGAAGACAGATAGAGAGAGAGTCAGCCAGCTGTGGAGAGGGACCACTGGGCCACACACGATAAAGGCAACACATGTATTCACACAACTACAATAGACGCACACAAACACACACACACTTAGTCCTTAGTGTGAAACAGAAAAGTATGAACAGATTTGACGATAGAAAAGTTCTACGACACAGAATTAGTCACTGCTGTCCATGCATCAGAATGACTCTATATTCAAACTAAGATTAAAATGTGTAAGAACTAAGTCAGTGAAGCCTTGAAAGCCTACATTTATATGTTCACCTCAGAAGGGTCATGGGATGTGTTAAATAGGCCCAAGCATGCATTTAAAATGTTGATGGATTTGGTTTGACAGTAATTCTGCATTAATGTAACACAGAATGTAGCCAAAGGTGACTTCTTTTTCTAGTGTGCTTGTATCATGTAATCTCTATCATAGCAGCTTTTAAAGCGGTATGGCCCTGTTTCATACTGTCACATCCAAAGTGTAGGAGGTGGATGGTCCCTAAGAAAAGTGATGGAAGCAGCTGTGCACTGCTCTTTATCAGTGGTGTCTTTTTTTTTCTTGTAAAAGTCTCACCACTGTTTGAAGCTTCAGCTAAAGCATTGATGTCACCTTTCTAACTTGTCCACTTAAGTTTTTCTTAAGTCCTTTTTGTTGCTTCATGTAATGTGCTCATCACTGCTCCCTGAGGCCCCCCTACCCGTTACAGCTACCATTGGCGTCATGTGCTGTCGTCATTATCCCTCATCAGCCACATTCAAAATCAAATTGACCAATCTCAAGTAGTATATTTGTTTTTTTTTTATGTAAATCTTTCTAGATTATCTCCCCATGCACTTGATGAGACCTTAACAGTTGTACTGGTGCTGCTGGAGATGGGACCAGCAACAGTTAGGGTGCTATTCTTGTGAATCAATGAGCAGAGAGTAAAAAAGATGAGCATGCCATTCACAATGTGTTTTTGAGTGGTGGTGGTGGTAAATGTACACTTTTGGTATTTTTGTGCCTGCAGGAGTTTTACACTGTCACTGCAGAAATAACTCGAACACTACCTAGTTTCTTTAAGTCTTTGCATGGTTACAGAAATGAAACCAACACAAAGAAAAGCCATTATACTGCTCTACCACCTCATGTTGTTTTAGTTAGTGGTAGATTGACTTTTTTCACAGGCAGATGCAGCTGTTGTACTGGGCACTCAATGTTGTTTGATGTGTACACAGATTGATGACATGCTAAATCCAATATGAACTCTGAGGAGTTTTAGAGATGTAAAATGGAGAGGCATTCTTTTGATTTTTCACTGATATTTTAAATTTAAAAAATCTAGATATAAGCAATAAGGATGTGCATGATTGTCTTGAGACAGCAGCCTCATGGTGGTTGTTCAAGGTTTATACAAGGTAATCTGTGGACGTGGGGGCGTGCAATTCATCTCGACAATGCGTGTCACTCAAATTAAGGATGATCACAAATGTAGCCTGCTGCCGTCAGATGGCTGTAAAGGCTGCTAATCAGCTGAAAATGAAGGCAGTCCTATATGCAAGCTGTTGTGGATGATAGATGCTCCTTAAAAGCACACATGAATATTTACTTTGCCTCATGAGCATCATTGGAATTGTTTTTTCTTTTCTGCAAACAGATGTGCATACTGATCAAAGAATGTAACATGAAAGGGGAGGAGACATGCTCTGAGACATAAATACCAGGAGCAGGGCATTTTGGAAAGGTTTATGTGTGTGTACCTGCACCAATTAAAGTGATGATAACAGCACAGAAAACAAGTGTTCCATGCATTCTTTGCTGTTGAGTTAAAACCAAAATTGTAAGATGGTGCTGAACTGCTTATGCACTTCTCCAAAAATTCCCTATGGGCTAAGGAAGATACCATTCACACTATGTGGCTGTAAAAAATATAGCCCTTGGCTGTACCAGTCCTTCAATTAAATTTTTTTTCACCTGGAAAGCGTGGACATACATTGATCAAACACATTTTAAGGTGCATTTTTTCTCATGGTCAATATTCTTTGATTTGATGCTACTGAACAAAAGCATTCTCAGCTGGAAGCCTATTATCATGCAGAGAGCTATGACTGTCTGATGTGTTGCAGGTTTGCCTCATCATCCAGCAGCACAATGCACACTGTTTTCAAAAGTCCATTACACCTTTAAAATACAACTCCTGCTACTTTGGTGAATGTGACATATAATTTTAAATAGCATGTGTTGGATAATTCTCATCTGTAACAACCGTAAACCATCCAAACCATCAGCTGTCTCAACAACTGCTCTGTTTTGTTCATTGTTGCCACCAGAAAACACTATTGGAAAAATATTTTGAATTTAAAGAAATGCAATGCATACACTACATACACTAGAGACTAACTTTGGGCAGTATCACCTTTATGTTGAGTTTGGACACAAACCCCAAACCGAGAGTACAAAATTAAAACTTAAGAATTAAACAGGCATTTAGGAGGGGCTTCATTTAGAGATTGATCAGTATCACAGACTGGCCAGGTAAATCTAGGAAGACTGTGTATAGTTTAATGGGCCTGAATAATTTCACAGTTATCTCATTCTGCCGCTTGTCATGGTTCATGAGATCTCCTCATGTATTTATTAATTAAAAAAAGCTACAAGACTGTTGAAACATACAAATGACTTATTTAATATAAAGGAACAAATAATTACTTAAATCAATATCAATATCTCATTGTAAAGAGTAATAGAAACAAAAAATGCACCTGTTCTAATTGTTTACAACGCACTTTAATTGCTTTTTTGGTTTGAGTGATATACTGCTGAGGACTGAGTACTTACAGTGGTGGGGGAGCTGCATTCACTGACTGACTGGCACGTCTCTGAGGCCTCTGATGATGCTGAGCTGGATGACTTCTACAACAGGAATACAGAGAAAACACAAAGGTATTGCTCATTTGTGTGTGTTTGTGTGAGGATGAAAAGTGAAAAATCCCAGTGAGGTCAACAGAGAGTTTGTAAGATAATTCTGTTTCATTTCCAAAGCAAAATAATTTGGTAAATCAAATACCAACATTTTTAGGCTCATTACCACACTAACATGTGGGTCTGTTTGTGTGTGAGACTTTTGTACCTGGCTAGTAATGTCTGAAGGCATGGGAGAGGGAGGCTTGGAATAGATGTTTGCATCCTGGGACACAAAGCCCGAGTCGTGGGAGGAGACGCTGCTGAGGCGGTGGGCGGCAATGCCCCCCGGTGGTGGAGGCTGGTGAGACAGGCTGCTGCGGTAGCGATAGGAGGAGGAGGAGGACGATGAGGTGGGTGAGTGGGGCTGGGAGCCTCCACCACCGCCACCAATACCAACACTACCTCCTCCCCCTGATGAACGGGAGGCACTACTGTGGGCGCTGTTCACGCTGCTGCAGGAGGGTGGAAGAAAAAGTTGCAGAGGAGCAGGGGGAGGGTGAAGTCGTGGGAGGGTGAGGGTTGTAAGAGGAAGATGAAGGTGATGATTGCCAATGTGGAGTAAGGGGGGGGGCGCATTTAAGGGAAGAGACGTTATTGACAGGGATGTGTCAAAGAAATGGTTCGATTTACAGAGAGGAAGGTGAGGCAAAATGTGTGAGATATGAGGGGTTGGGTATTGCCCAAGATGGTAAAGTGATGATTGGAGGATGCATAGAAGGAATATGTGATCGGTTTATGTGATGGAGTAGTTGACAGCCAGTTGTTGGTTTATCAGGTTAGTGAGAAAACACAATGTGATGGCGCATTAGAGTCACAGAAAAGTCACAGTTAAAAGCAGACAGCCCGGAAGGAAAGGAAACCAAGTAATCAAACACCCCGCAGAAGAGAAAGAGGGCAGATCACATGAGTGCGCACAGAGAACACACACACACACACACACACACACACACAAAAAGCAGAAGATAGACACGTGAAGAAAAAAGTACAAAGAGTGGTGGTTGTG
>CAEMYA010000468.1:146179-165623 GCA_903131615.1 Diplodus sargus | reverse complement strand
AAGGGGGGGGGGGGGTAGACAGAGAATGTGTAAGTTTATGAGGATCCAGGGTACTAACACACACACAAACACACACACACTGAAACACCACAGGTAAAAGACTGTGAATTTGCATACAGCAGAGAATGCTACTGCATGCATACACTGACAGAGACTGGCTCACAAACACTGTGTGATATTTTCAGACAAAGAACTGCAGGAATTTATTTTTAGTTAAGATTACTCCTCTTCTGTTCTTTATATTGTTTTTAGAGATTTAAAGTTTTAGAATTGAAGTACTAACACATTTCCAGGTAAATAAATAAAATAAAGACCAAATAATGTAATTATGACCAAATTCAAAATCATATTTTGTTTAGCTGCTCAAGCTTTCTTTGTCTGAAGGCTGTGGTTCTTTTTTTTCAGAGGTTCAGTATCGCTTCATAGCTTTTGTTAAAGGGTAATAAGTCCTTATAAGATTCTTAGTAGCTTAATAACCATTGATTGTTGATTGTTAGACTGTAAGACATTTAAAAACACTTGCATTTGTTTCGGAAGCGAGTGACAGCGAGACTGCGGGGTGAATCGCGGTAAGGTAATGTGTTTATATGGGGATTTTGTATGCGATACGTGTGATCTGATCCAAGTGCAGGCATTCATAATAACTATATAAAAATAGCAATCTTTGCACTGATGGTCTCATCTGCTGTTACAGGTAATTCATAATCATCAGAGGAATCATGAGACTGTTTCATAAACACTTCCTCGTAGTCACTTTACGATGTAGCTGTTAACAAGTGCACAATAAATGATTAATTTACGCTGATTACACATTTTTTCTCATTTTAGATCGATGCAAATGCCATAAGTAACTATTACTATTATAATTAATAAAAGATTTATCAACCAAAAAAGGCAGTGTTTCCATTTGTGATCCAGTAGCTGCAAAATGCGTAGTTTGTTGGTTTAACAATGACATGATCGGTTTGTAAGGTTTTTTAATGCCGTTATAAACAATTAAAAAAGCCTCATGCGATTTTAAATTATGTAAAATAATGTAATTTTAGTTGAAACATTAAAAATGAACTAAAATGATCATCCGACTGAAGAAATAACAGTTTCTGTTGCAGGGATATCTACTGAAGTTAGCATGCTAACCAGTTAGCCCCAGCCTGTCCCAGTTCAAAGCTCCTGTGCTAGCAGTGTAAACACCGACACTCGCCTGGTGAACCTATCCCTCAGTTCAAACTGCCAGATGAATGGCTGACTAGCTATTGGCAGCTACAGTTAGACCCCTGTTTGTTTTTAGTATGAATTCAACAGGTAGCCAATTCTTTCATATTGCAGCTTTAAACATTCTATAAAGTTTTGAGTTTCTCATGAGTGCATATATTTGTGTTATAATGTAACAATAAGATGTTTACAATGCTATTATTAATGTTATTATTGTGTTATAGATGTTAATTAGCATTTTATAATGACTGAGATAGGCCTATATTACTCAACAACTAACACTTATTCTAAGGACTTTAATGTGAAACGTAACAGGACGTTCCACTAAACTGAAGATGACTGGACAAACAGTAATTGTAGACGGACAGAAAGACTGACAGTCACAGTGATACATAAACATCACAGATAGCTCCTCTTTCTGGTACAGGTTATCACACGAGGTGTTGGTCATTATGTTTGTGTGTACATGTGTGTATTTGTGTGTGAGTACCTGCACATGCTGCTCTTCCGAGAGCCAGAGCTATTCGGAGATGAAGGAGGAGTCTGATAGGACCAGCTATAATCTGAGCCCTTCAGATCCTTAATCACCTGACAGAGAGATAGTGAGGTTTAAGGCTTTGCGTATTATTTCTCACTTCCGTTATAGGTGTCCTGCATTAGGTGGGTGTGTTTCACCTGTTCACTGGCAGGAGGCAATTTGTGAGGATCGGTTGTCAGCACAGTGAGGTCATCAATAATGGCCTGGAGGTGGGTGATCTCTCCCAGCATTGCGATCTCTCCATTCTTGAAAAAAAAACAAAAAAAAAACACACACAAAAAACAGATCGAAAGAAGGATTTTAATTTAATAACAACCTAAATACTAATTACCCTAATCAGATTTGATCTTTTCCCAAAAGTCCAAAACATATCAGATTGGTAATACAGTGGCATGTCAGCTAACACGGTCTAAAACACCTGTAACACATCAGACATGGCAAAAAGAGTACTGTACAATAATCATGACTGTACTACTTTACCTAATTTCTCACCAAATTTCTCACAATAGGTATTGTTTATATATTATGTATATAATGTACTAATATAGAAAAAACTAAAGTGTGAACACTGCACAGCACTCCTGCCGTCATTTGCAGTTTTACTCTTTGCTCACTGCAAAGGTTTCGTTTCATTTCATTTCGGTACACACTGCTTGCTGTTCTCCCCAAATTTCATCAGCACGTCAAGTGTGCAACCAGGGGAGAAAACACACTTGATCATGTTTAATTCAAACATCAAGCATGCCTACAGAGCGACCCCTCTCCCCCACCTCGGACAATCAGACCACCTCTCTCTGCTCCTCTTTCCTGCCTACACCCCCCTCAGAAGGCAAACAAAACCAGCCACCCAGACCATCAAAGCCTGGCCTGAAAATGCTCTCAACCAGCTGCAGGACTGCTTTGCCTGCACAGACTGGAGCATTTTCGAAGATCAGGACCTGGACACACACACTGAGTCTGTCCTCTTCTACATCAGGTGCTGTGTAGATAACGTCACAGAGGATAGACGCATCCGGGTCTTTCCAAACAGAAAGCCCTGGATGACAAAGGAAGTCCAGACCCTGGTCAGAGCTCGTAACTCGGCCTTCAGGATGGGAGACAGAGCTCTCTACAGCACTGCCAGAGCTGACCTCAGGAGGGGCATCAAACAGGCCAAGGTCTCCTACAAGAACAAAATAGAAGGATACCTGACAGACAATAACCCACATCAGATGTGGAGGGGCATCCAGGCCCTAACCAACTACAAAGGCAACCCCCCTCCCACATCCTCCAACAGCAGCAGCACGCTGGCAGAGGAGCTAAACAGCTTCTTTGCCTGGTTTGAGACCACCACTACACACCTGCAGTCACTGCCTCCCTCTCCCTGACACATGCCACCGTCCCCACAAAAAACCATCCATAAACAGCCTGAATGATTACAGACCGATCGTTCTAACGTCTGTAAACATGAAGTGCTTGGAGCGATCAGTTTCCCAGCACATCAGAGACTGTCACCCTCCCTCCCTCGACCCCCACCAGTTTGCCTACAGGACAAACCTTTCTACAGAGGACGCCATCGCCCACAAACTCCATACAGCGCTGAGCCACCTGGAGAACAAAAAGAGCTATGTGAGGATGCTCTTCATGGACTACAGCTCAGCATTTAACACCATTATTCCAGACATCCTCATCACTAAACTGCTGGAACTACAGATCCCCCTCCCGACCTGCAATTGGATTCGAAACTTCCTGTCAAGTTGCCCACAGTCTGTGAGACTCGGCCCCCACCACTCCACTGCACTCGTTCTGAGCCCTCTACTGTACACCCTGTACACCTACGACTGCTCTCTAACTCACCCAACCAACCACAGTATTAAATATGCGAATGACACCACAGTGGTTGGACTCATCCGAGGCGAGGACAAGACAGCGTACAGGGCCGAGGTGGAGGAACTGTCGCTATGGTGCTCAGACAACAACCTGACCCTGAATGTCCAAAAGACAAAATAACTCATCATGGACTTCAGGAAGAACAGACATGACCACGTCCCCCTCCTCAGAAATGGAGAACAGGTGGAGACTGTCACCACCTTCAGGTTTCTGGGCACCCACATCTCCGCAGACCACTCCTGGACCTACAACATCAGGGCCCTGGTTAAGAAGGCTCAGCAGCCACTACACTTCCTGCGTGTCCTCAGGAAAAACAAACTGGACACAAAGAAGCTGCTGCTTGAGGACAGGAAGGTCGTGCAGAGGGTCATAAACACTGCCCAAAAGATCATCGGCTGCCCTCTGACCAGGCTGGAACACATTGCCACATCCTGCTGCCTCAGGAGAACCAAGGCCATCACAGGAGACCCCTCACACCCCGCCTACCCCCTGTTTGATCTGTTGCCCTCTGGGAGACGCTACAGGTCAACAAAGTCCCACACCAGCAGGCTGACAGACAGCTTCTTCCCCTGGGCCATTCGAACTACAAAAAAGAACGGATACACTCACATTGAAATTATTCCAGGTAAACTATTGCTTGTAGGAATTCTGTGGAAACACTATAGATGAAGGGGGGGGGGGGATCACTAATAGATATCACCATGAAGGTTCCCCAGCTGATTACTACATTTAGACAGTTATATTAAGTTTTCAGATTCATATGCATATGAGCCATTATCTAATTAAATGTGTGCTAATTGCATGAATTTCCAGAGCAGAAAATTGAAAACACATAATCACTTGAACGTGTGTTTTTAACATTTTTTTGTATCAACTCATCAGAAAAAGAGGTAAAAATCTTAAAATTTACCAGTGCATAGAAAATTGTTTTCACCTGTAGTGTTTCCCCCTAGGTGTACCTTATATTGTTTAGTTTATGTCATTCTTTTGTAGATTTAAACATCTAAAAGCTGCATCAAGTTACATCATGTGGTTTATTGCTTCTAACAAAATCCCAGGTGTGAGGTAACTATTGCAGTATTTCAATAAAGTTTTATGCGAACATTAAAGTAATACAGTTCTGTGGCATTTTTGATCATTTTTGAAATAATAATTCAACACTGTCATATCCCTTTCTAATACATGACACTACACACACTTTGGTCAGTTGAACTGCAGTATGTTGCCTCCAGTGGAAATTAAGTGCAGTGAAACGGTCAGACCACCAACATTCCCTTGAATCACTTTTACCACCCCTCCATCTCTATCTCCTCACCACAACAGGCTGAAGGAAGCTGATGAAGGTGCAGAAGCGGCCTCTCTCTTCCACAAGGGCCCGGCGCACTGCCTGCTTCTCTGTCTCCTCCATCAGCAGGCACATGTCAGTCACATCCTGCATGGCACTGTCCAGCTGAGGCTGCAGGTCTCCTCGGCCTGGGGTGTGGAAGATGCATTTATGGTGAGAGACAAGAAAATATGAGGTTTAAGGTAATGAGATGGGAGGTGAAGGATAGGATAATGGTAGAAATACACGAAGAAAAGAATAGAGAGGAGAGTAGGTGGATGACAGGTAAGATGGAGGTGCAGATAGTGTGTGAAAGTAGTGTGTGGGTGTTTACAGCATGAACACGATGTGGGCTTGATGGGATATCTCTCCACAAGCCTCTGCTTCCAACAATGCACTGCTCCATCAAGCCAGTGTCATACATTAGGAAATGCACACAGAGTGAGACAATGTAAGCAGAGAAACTTTGTTTGATGTTTTGGCTATGTACTTTTCATTTCTATTTTTATTCTATACTGTACTTTCCATACAAGGGTTGGCTATGGCTCAGGAAGTAGAGTGGGTCATCTACTTATCACAGGGTTGTTCAATACCAAACCTCCTCCTGTCCCAATGCTGAAATATCCTTGGGTAAGAAATGAACCCCTGGTTGCTCCTTAGCCACTGGGTATTCACAAGCTGATGCATTTGTAATAACTCAACCCTGGATAAACTGGGAAGGGAACTGTGCCAGAAAGGGCCTCCTGAGAGTGTACAAAGCCTAGGCCAAATCAAATATGCAGATCATATTTCCATGCAAGGTTGTGTAGATAATGTGAGCAAGATAGTAGATAGTAAGAGATAATCCGTAGAAGGGGAACGGCTAGTGCATCATGTCATTATTTTACACAACAGTAGAAAGACTGTGACCGCTAATAATATGGCTAATGACAGTTGCTTTTCTGTTGTCTGTCATTGTGCCACCTCAGCCTCAGGGCTGAATATATGCATGGAAATTGATCGCAATGTGTGAGAGTGAGAGTGTGTCACTGTGTCAGACATCACCCAACACAATGGCAGTATAGAGCCAAAACACAAATGATGTGTTTCTGTCTTCAAACTTTACTACTTGCTGTGATTGTACTGCAATTAGTTGACAAAAGGTAAGAGGTGCATAAGTGTGGTGTAAGGAATCTGAATCCTATCTACCGTTAACAGAACAAAACATGAAATGCAATGAATGGAAAGCAATGAAAAAGGCCTTTGTAGTGTTACTGCATGCAAAACAGTGAGCAAAGATCTCTTCCGTAACAGAAAGAGAATGAAAAAGAGATCAGGAGAGGATGGGTGGCATGAGGGCAGAAACCCTGCTGTGTGACTACAAAGCTAATAGCAGCAGCTACAGAAGTCATGCAGGAGTCAAGGAGGAAGAAGTTAAATCACATCGTGCAACAACCATCTGAACTCTGATATGTCACCTGGAGACAAAACCTGAAGTCAAGCAACTTTAGGAACTCTAGTGTTTCAGTTAGATTTCTAAAACGTCACTAGATCACTAGATATGAATATTTTTAAGGGAGAAAAAGACATGACCTCCTGTCAGTGATTATTAGACCGATATATATATATAAAGCTATGTCGAAATGCAGCTGTCAGGCTCCTGACTGCTTCCAGGATGAGGGATCGTATTACCTCTAGCCGCCTCTGGCCTCCAATACACTTCAGGATAATTTTAAGGTTGTGCTACATATAAGCCTTTAAACCTTCCTTTTCTGTATAGACGGCTTGTTTACTGTGCTCTGTATATTTCTTCAGCTGATTTTTTATTCTTTTGGATGTGTTTCCTTCTCATCAACAGATTTTGGTGTTGTGCAGCATTATGGTCAGCTGTAGCTGTTTTTAAATGGGCTTCATTAATACTCAGTGTTATGTCTGAAAAGTTCAGTATTGTGTCCTATTGGACTCTGTTATGTTATGCACTGTGAGTGACAGGTTACTGTGCCTTTAAGGCGTACAGCGGCGATATACGGCAAGGTCGTAAAATGTAAGGTGTGCGGCAGTTGAATAAAGCAGCACGAACGAAGCTACATGGTGGGGTCATTGAGCCCTACACAAACATAATACTGAGATCACACCCCCATGAAGAGCATATTGCTCTCCAGTGAACCTGATGTACTGGTGCTGTAGTAATTTACTTAGTAATAGTAATCTGACCACTTTTTTCAGTAACGAGTAATCTAACGCGTTAATATTTCCAAACCAGTAATTGGATTAAAGTTACTTATTCAAGTCACTGTGTTTTACTCCTATTTTTATTTAGTAAGAATATATTTTTTAGGGCCAGGACTCGATTAAAAAAATTAATCGAATTAATCTGAGACTTTGTAATTAATTAATCGAAATTAATCGCATTTTAATCGCATATAAATATTTGACCTGAGAACAGTGAGAAGCAATTTTTTTCACATGGATTTTAGTATACCATTGAATAATGACTGAATACATAAGCTTAAGCAACAAAACATTTTTATAAATTTTTTTAAGACCAACAGACTAGTGCAATTTTGTGTGTAAAAGTGTAGCAATAGCATATTTAGGAATACATTTCAGAGATTCAGGTCGCCTATAGGTAGGTAGACCTTCTGTAAACTATAACACTTTGTTTTTTAAGTAAAACACAATATTTTCAAGTACATTCATAACATTGCAAACCTTCACTATTAGAAAACATCTATCTTCAGTGGCTGCTATATGCTTAGCATTTAGGTGATATCTGAGGCTTGATATGCTGCGGTGATACCGGACTCCTTCTTGCATAATTTGCACACAACCGCGCTCTTGTCTACGCTGCCCCTGAAACTCATCCAGTGAGAAACGTTCCGCGGTTAGTTAATGCGTTAATTTTTTTAACGCGTTAATTTTTGTGTAATTAATCAATTGTAATTAATGCGTTAAAGTCCTGGCCCTAATATTTTTGCTTTCTTCTTGGGTCTCGGGAAGTGATGTCACGTATGCTACAAGCCGCGTTTTCAGCATGAGGACAACTCAAGTGTCAAACCACGCAGCTACACAAACACAACAATGGAGGGAGGACAGAGATGCGCGTTTTCGAGCTGGAAATACAGTCATTATTTTGAGTTCGTGTCAGCTAAAGATGAGAATATTAAGGTTCGTTGTACACTCTGTGCTGGCGACAAAGTACTATCAAGCCTCAACAACACAATGTAGAATTTGACGTAGCAGCAAATTTAATGTAACTAATAAAGTAACTTGTAATCTAACTTAGTTACTTTTAAAAACAAGTAAAGTAACTAACTTACTTTTTACAGGAGTAATCAGTAATCAGTAACTGGATTACTTGTTCAAGGTAACTGTGGTATACTGATTATATGTAAGGGATAATACACAACGAGGTGTCCATAATCAGGAAATAATGGACGAAGCGGAGGCCTTAGAAATGCCTCCGCAAAGTCCATTAACTCCTGATTATGGACACCTTGAAGGGCATTATCCCGCTTATACCATGGTCACTTGCCAAAGAAATGACAAAGGTCATTGGTACGAATCAGCACTGTGTTGAGACGGCATGGGAGCAAAACAAAAAACATTCTGTACCCAAACAATAAGTTGAACCTGAGAAAGGACCATCATTCTGACCTTGTGACATGCCTGGCTATAAGATGAGGCTATAAGATGAGACTGTTGTTCACTCATGACGGACTAATATGCATGTGCAGACACACACGTAATCTGTATGTACTGTCTAGAGTTGAATTCTGTATGCTACTGCTGTAATATGTTTTGTCAAATGTCATAGTAAAAGAAATTGTTAGGTAAAAATGGAAAATGCAAAAGATAACAAAAGATTAGGATGAAGATTTTATCCTGTGGGTAATGGGGGCGGGACTAGATAAGCTTTGGCTTCTCCCGCTTTTCCCTTTCGGCCATGTGTATTGTATTATTTGAACAATGATGAAATGTGATGATGATGAATTGACATACCCGAAATAAACAACATAAATAAATAAATAAATAAAACAAATTAAGACCATTAATTCATATTTTCATGCGTTTTACAATCAAAATATAAAGTTTTTCACAAGCCATAACTTAGTTTCCCTGGTAACGCCTGAGGGTTTAACGAATACCTGGAACAATCATTACCCTCCCGTAAGGTTCTAATGCAACAGAAACGTTGTTCACTCCTCCAGTAAATAGGACCGACTTTAGATACAACTTGGCAACGGGAGGTATTCTAGCCCACTCAGCGATGAGCTAGACAGCTAACGCTATGCTAGCAAGATTCAAAGTCAATAACATTGCATACAGTTGACAAACAGTCAATATAATTTGCCAGTATGCTTAACAACAAGACTAGCTAGCTAACCAGTCATGTCATTGTCCCCAAATCAATATCTGGATTTTTGCAAACAAATGATCGGCCGTGTGTAACGTTACTGTGGCCGCAGCCTGAAGTAGAGAGTTGAAAAGCGAACGGGATGTGAGATTATTCGCTTATGTGATACAAAGTGTCAGTAAGTTTAGAGGGGAAGTGTATTTTCTGCATCTTGCATTTTACAGTCGCCATCCTGTGGTGTTCAGAGGATAAGGCACTGAAGGACTGATGGACTGCACTCAGTGTTGGAAATAAAATATAAAAATCCTCTATTTGATTTAATTCTCCTGGTGTTAACTCCTTGTGCCCTTTCTCTCTTTTCTTTTCAATTTCAGCTGCATTCCAGTTATCAAAGTTGTCATATTCTCCAAATAGGTTGAAAGAAATGATGAAGCCACTCAAAGTTAGTTTGTTGCGGTGTTGCAATAAATTGTAAACAGAGGCTTTGACTGCGTTCCTGTCACTATGGTTAAGCATTTTATAGACAGGCTAATACGCCAGCTAGCGCATTAATTTAGAACGGTGAACAGAGAATTTGACTGAAACTACTTAGTAAGTGTCCATATACCAGGGATTAATGGACACCCTGCAGCCAATCAGAATCGAGTATTCCCCCAGACTATGGTATAATATATTATTATTTTTGTCTGTGTTCATATACAGTAAACATGACACAAAATGAGACTAAAAAGGAAAACACAATGCTACATGCTGGTTTTTGCAACCTTCACACATTGAAAGCAGATGTACATAAAGTATATTGGGTCTTTTAAGACCCAACCAGACAAAGGATTTGACTGAATGAAATTAACCTGTATTATTATGTGTTACTATCTTGAGGCCTCCTCTTGTAGACGGGCCCTGAGATAAAATCTATCTTTAAGGTTTTTGTTATTTTGGCTTATATTTTGCCAGCGTGGTGCATTTCACAAAATACATGTATCCTCATTTAAGTTACCGCAAACTGTTAGCTATATATTAATGACTGCAATGTATAAACATAAAGTGGGGAAAATGCCTGGTAGGTTAAACCAGCCCTCATTACAAGTTTTTCCTTGTTTCGCTGGAGCCAACTTCCATGACTTTTCCATATAGTAAAACAATTGCCTAATATACACTTAAATGGAAAGCAGAAAACCTATTATCACAAATTAGTAATCAGTAATAATGAACTACTCTGTAATATGTTGGATAGTTGACTACAGATGGGTGGGAATGTGAATAAAAAAGGAGGTGATGCTGCAGAGCAGTAGTGAGCGACAGGTTGATTGATACTTACCCTGCATCTCTATTACAGGGGGACAAATACCACAGGGTAGGGAAAGGCATAGAGATAGTAGCAATGAGAGGGGGAGACAGCAAAAAGGAAGCAAAATAAAAAAAGAGAAAGGGGGGGACAGAGGGAGAGAGAGGGGAGAGAGAGAGCAGAAATAGCAGAACTCATGTTAAGGTTAGTACAAGGAAGCCATCACAAGACAGCCACAGTGCCACAGATTAGAGCAAAATAACACCACTGCAACCAAAAACTAAATACCACGAAGCATCAGCACTGACGGGCTGATCACACACTCAAAAACATGACAAAAGAGGATTTTTTTCATGTTAATAATGTTTTGAATTATTGTATGCCTCATATTTTATTTACTACATATGATTTCAGAATCAGAACTAGAATCCTTTATTTGTTCCACAAACAGGACAAAAGCACAGTCATATTACAATAAACATTAGTAGAATAGAAATAGAATGTGCACAAGAGCAATTCTTAGAACATAACATGAAGTCAGAGTTATTAGAGATTTACTTTGCAGACATCTTACATGTGTGCATTCATCTGCCTGGCAACTGAGTGTAAGCTGTTCCAGAATGAACGCACTAATTATTGGTTGCTGCATCACAAAGTGAAGTGTTTCAGGACAAATGAGAAAAGACCTGCAATACTACTGATCACCACTAGGTGGAAATATAAAACAACAATTATTTTGACTATGACTGTATAAAGACTGTGGTTTTTGACCTCAGTTTCTGAATGCAGTCACTGTATTTTGAGTCTGTTTTAGTAATGTTGTTTTCAAGAATCCCAATCAGACAAAAGCCACAAATCAACATTTGATCCAGTTAAGGCACCAGTTAATGTTGGTGTTGATTTCCTTTTTACTGGCACTAGTAGCAACAGTGGTGAGATCATAACTGAGATACTGAGGTAAAAGTGAACAGAATGTCAAAATGTATCCACGGCTACAGCACAAGCTACACTGGAACACCACTCACACTATATAAACTGATTGTGCCTATGTGACCTTGCGAAATCGTGTTTGACCTCTACATTGTGACATTCTGTCAGATGTGGGAGCTTGGCAGTGATACTGCTGACTGTTACCTTTGCGAGCCTTCTTCTGTAGCTTCATGGTGTCAGATGATTTCTTCTTGATCTCATGTCGTGACCTCTTGTACTCTTGAAACAGGATAAACAGAAATGCTTTAGTAAAAGGAATCTAAGGTACACTTGTGTGAACTCATATTATCTTGCAGTTTCAATATGAACTATGAGACTCTTCCAGGAGCTGTGTAAGCAATAGCTCACTTGGCAAAACACTAAACAGTAATGCTTACTGATTAGTCATTATGAGAAAAGGATATTATAATCTCAGGCTCAAATCCATCTGCCAATCATATGAAGAAGAAGGTTTAGAAAGGTATTCTCCAAGCTATTTGTAAGCAATGTATACATTCATCAGTAAAGTGCAGCAACGTGCTCAGAGCTTGAGGTTTGTTTGTTGTAAGTCAGTGTAAACATGAACAACAACAACAACTACTACTTTTTTTTCTTTTTTTTTTACCTTGGTATAAGGGTCCAGGCAACAAACTGACCTCAAAAAACTAGTGGTCATGTCACCTGGGTCTCAGGCAGAACACACCACAAAGATCAAAGCTGATGCCTGTACTTTCTGTGATGTGTGAGAGGAAATACCCCCCCATACAACCAGGTGGTAATAGTCTGTATCAGTTAATCAAAAAGGGAAACCTGAAGGACCACTGATCCATCTCTCTGTGCGATAATTTTTACCCCACTCTCGCTTAAATGGTCACTTCTGATCAAGAATACTTCTGACAAAAAGTTGCCAATGGCACTGGCAAAGGTTCAGAGGTAAAAAAAGCAAAGGAAAACAAACACGTTAAGTGGGTGAAGTCCTACTACAGCGACAATAGCAACCGATGCTATACACACAAAATTGTGGGGTAGGGATAAGTGGTACAGTAGGGCCAAGAGGGGGAACTGTGATCAGGCATGAATGCACAGCCTTATATCTTATCATCATGATCATTAGATTGGCACATCGGAGGACACGGCACAAAAGCTCCACCCCAAACATAGTTAACAAGTTGACGGCGGATCAGCGGATCAGCAGATCAGCGTCCTGCATTGGCAAATCAAATACTTGCATGTACACCTTCCTCCAATGTTACATTGTGGTGTGAATAGTGGAAATCAACAGTTCTTCTTGTGAATGCTAAGATGACAACCATGAGTTGTAAATCCTTTATAATAGTATTTGAAACAGCTGTGCAGGGTCTGATAAGCCTTCAAATGTATGGAAATGTTGATCAAACTGGATTTACTGGATTATATTTATTGTCTCACTTTTACTTGCAGCAATGTACTCACACCACTGTAGTCCCCTGTATTTTTTAATGCAGTGCTACTAATATTATGGGATGCAACCCAGATACGGGGCAAGAACTTAGTAATGCAACAATTTGATGAATTAGCATGGTAACCTGTGTACCTTTGGCATGATCCTTATCCAGCTGGTTGGCTGTCTTCTTCCAGTCCTCAATCTTGTCTTGGAGAGGAGTGATCAGACTCTCCATCAAAGCACTGTAGGAGGGACAGAGATACATGGATTAAAAGACATCTTGACAGAACCCTAAAAACTACTGCTTTGCTTCATTCAAAATTAATCCTATGACTAATATTTCCATTGTGTGGTGTCTTGACAAGAGACTGATGTAGTGTAAACAGTAAGAAACGCCCATTCTGACCACGAAGCCCCACTGAATATGAGATAGAGTTTAGATCGGGCCCAAAATATCAAGCCCGACCCGACACGAGCCCGCGCACGTTGTGTCCGGGCCCGGCCCGGCCCGACACATTAACTGTACTTATGAGCCCGAACCCGATTTAAACCCGACTTTTTTCTAATACGTGGGTTTTTATAACTGACGTTCTCAAACTCCATGTTGCACTAAAACTACACAATCAGTGACGCCGGTAACGTGTTCCTCTAATCTGACCACTTTTTTCAGTAATGAGTCAATCAAACGCGGTAATATTTCCAAACCAGAAATCAGATTAAAGTATTCAAGTCACTGTGCGCTACTATTATTTTCCCTCCACATGTCAGTCCACTTCATACTTTTAGTATCTGGTACACTGCCCTCCTGCCTACCCACACATGCATACATATGTGACACAAATGCACACATGTGGAGTAAATGAAGAATTATCAGAACATGTGCAGACACACACAGACGCACAATGGTTTTCAGATTGACTTAGTCTTCAAGGGACTCCTGTTGTTCCCATGGGCATAGATTATCATCATCATCGACATCTCATCAACAATGTAATAACTTTAGCCATGGAGAAGTCATTAGACAGTATAAAGACTATAATAAAATGCAAACAATGGCTGAAAACAGACTGCTGGTTAGGTTTCCTGAAGGGTCTGTGTTTCATGCCAATGGTTGGATTTATTTCCACTCATTTACGTATGTACAGACAGAGCAATGCTCCTAATGGAATCCATACATGGCAAAAAAAACTGAAAAAAGCAGTTGTTCCATCATAGAAACACAGTCAACTTTAGATAAAAACACACATGAGGTTTGACTTCTGAAAACCCTGCTGTTTCTACAGGGTAAAGCCAACAAAAGGAGGAAAGGGAGGAAGGTCAATGGAGGACATGGATCTTACTTGGTGAACTGGCGAAGTTTGGCCTCAATGCTGCGATGCCTCATGCACATCCTGGTCAGTGCTGAACCGATGTCTCTGGTTGCCCCTGGAAACACAAAAAACTAGGTTCATTGGCTGAAACACACACAGACATACTGTACTGTCCAAACAGATGCTACCAAAGAGGCTCACTACACATTTGCCAAAGAAACCACACAAAGCTGTGATGAATATTTACATCACTGCTCTGTGTGAAGCCAAAGTATTGTGTTCTTCAAACAGATGAACCTCTACCAAGCTTTAGCATCATTTTACACTGAGCCAGTATTTACACAAGAGACAGATCTGCCTCTCGTAGACACTCTACACACTCCTGCTTCACCCAAATAAAGTAGTGTACCATGACCATGTGTTTGTGTGACAGCCAAAAGCTCAGAGACCCAGTTTCATGAGCTGCTAGCCTGTAACTGTAAACACTAGTCTATTTAAAGGCAGAGTAGGTCCATGTGGAAAAAGCTGACCCTGGAGTAAGAGTCAGTTCAAGTGATGGCAGACAATACTGACTTCCAAACAAGGTGCTAAGAGCTGCTGCCGCCGCTGCACAGGTGAAGAGCTGACAAGAGAACGTGATTATAGCTTCACTCTCGTGCTATGTACTTAAAGACTTTCCAGCAAAAGGTAAGGCTTATACAGTATACAGTGCCTAGAGAATACCATAATCACTGCTGCCACTGAAATGTACACACTGGAAAATTCAGATTAAACAGCAGCCAAATGGGATTTCCTAGAGAGTCACTGTTTATCATCAGGGCTTAGACAGACTTACACAGTCGAACGCAGGGAGTGCAGAGGGAGGAAGGGCGTTGTTCCAAAATGTTATGCACCAGATTAATATTGTCGTCCAAAGCTGAAAGAATCCAATGTTTTGGACACAACGGGGGATGGTGACTTCCCCAAAATGATTGAATCAACAATTTCAGAGTGAATATGAGAAATCTCCTCTGTCACACCAGACATACAGTGACCATATTGTTGAAAAAGTGAAGTTTTCTTCAGATACAGTCTGGTGGTCTTATAATTCACAGAGATATTTACTGCACACAAGAGTTTAAGCCACACTCAACATCATTTTTAAAAAGACTGAAATATCTCATGTTGAGGTCTGCATTGAGTTGAAAGCATTGCTGTGCCTATAGAGCCTCACAGAGATGCTAACATGATTGTAGACTCTTAGTCTGACAGTATGTCAATCTACCTAAGTCATATTTATGGCACGACAATGTTGATAACCTAAATTCATACATAGTTTTTTTTTCAAATTTGGAAGTTCTATTTGGAAGAATTCCCAACTTGTCAGGTACTGATGCTTTGGGATTGTAGTTTGGGTCACAGTCATCCCAAAGCATATTTGTCAAGTTGGGAGTGAAGATTAAAATATCAGCTTTCTAAAAAAGTTTAAATGGGGGCGGGACTAGATAAGCTTTGGCTTCTCCTGCTTTTCCCTTTTGGCCATGTGTATTGTATTATTTGAAAAAATGATGAAATGTGATAATGATGAATTGACATGCCCGAAATAAACAACATGAATGAATAAATAAATTCTCACTTTTCAAAATAAATGTGTTTGGTAACTACGGTGTAGTTGAGGGAAAGATAACGGTTATACCAAATAAACTTCGGCTAAAGTATCCTCTCAATGTGAGCACACTACAGTACTGAACAGTTCCGGTTAAGAAATTGAAACATGTTTAGTTAATTAAGTCTATGACAGAACATAAACTCCAGTTTCCTGCTATAAGGGTTAGGGTCAAAGGCACAAGTCAATTCAATACCACAACCTCCACACCTTTATTGTCTGCCTGGCAACATGAAAGGCTCATTATAAGCCACTATAGGGATACTGGGTTGAGAAAATAGTATATGTAAGAAATAAGCTTTAAGCAGTTCATCTTATTAAACATTATTTTAAAAAAATTACAAGAAGAGATTACAAGAACCTTGAGGAACTATGTTTTAAACTATATAAAGATACCACATGCCCATACACTCACAAATGCCAAAGAACACACGTACACATACCTTCACTGTGTGTTGTTCACATCCAGAGAGAAGTGCTCCATTCATAATTAACAAATTCCTCCCTCACACCTCCTGTTCTACCCGGCAACCATTCATTAAAGGAGAGCCACCCTCCCCCAAACACACACACGCGTATAGCACACAAGTATAACAGTTGCACAACTGAAGCAGTATTTCGAACAGTGAGTTGATAGTGTGATCTAATCCAAAAATCAACAAGTCGAACATGAAACTGACATGAGGAGAGAACTGATGAAGCAAGAGTGTGTGATATTATGTGTCGAAGGAGAATGACGACCGGGAAAGAAATGAGAGAGGGAAGAGATGAGAGATCATGAAGACGAGAGGGATCGCCTCGCACATTTTAATGAGCTCACTGCTGGCGAGGGAACCATGAGACTGGATTTACAGCCAAGTGTGTGTGTGTGTGTGTGTGTGTGTGTGTGTGTGTGTGTGTGTGTGTGTGTGCGTGTGTGAGTTTGTGTTTGATCTCTACATTTATGATGGTCCTCTTCCTGTTTGTATGTTATTACCATGCCTCACAGACTCCACAGGAGATCAACAACTAGATGAAGGAGGCACAGAATACACACTACTCACATCTGGAATACAGCTACTGTGTGTACATATGTTTGTGTGTGTAATTGTGTGTGTGAATGCCTGTCTTTGCTGTTTTCTTCCAATGCAAATAAACATGTTTCAGCACTTTATTTGGAGTATAAGAGGCAAAGCAGTGGCTTGAACTGCGTCAAGTGATGCTTGTTGTTTCCTGTGAAATTACTACAAGTAAAACCACATTGTTAATGTTGATTCAGCAATGTCTTCTGTGTATGTCAGGGTTAGGGTCACTATTTGCTGCATTCTCATCATAAGAATTACAACTACTCTTACTCTATCTGGCCATTCATCTGTAATCACAGCTGCCACTGTCAAGTATGTCAAGTTAGAGACTAATCGTAGTGTAGTAGCTTTGTTTAGTCTTTACATTTCTACAAAAATAAACATCAAAATTAATTAATTGTATCTACTTTTAGCTAAAACGCTAACAGTTATTTTAATCTGCACTTATCCATATTTGTATAAATAGTGGTTCTATATGCATTGTAAGAAGGGTCACACACAATCATGAACCCATAGCGCTGATCACTAACTCTGCTGTTCCCTCAATTTCTGATGTAATTTCAATACTTGAGTCATTTATATTTGCTTATTGACATACATAACCTTATAGCTTAGGCTGTACATGTTTCAGGGATATGAAGCATTTAAAGATACTCAAAAAGATACTAATTAAATCACAATTAGCAAAAATATGTGTGTATGCACTGGCAGATCGGCGCTGTTGCAGGGTTCAAAGGGTTTCAGCAGGTTTATTTAGAAAATACACAATCGATTATATTGTATACTCTACACTGCACATGTGTTTACGGTGAACACAGTTAGATTGATTTTGGGCTGCACTGTTGAAGCTGTTGAAGTGTTTCAGATTTCACTGTCCAGCCTCAGCTAGGATCTATGAATTCTACAATCTATCTCAAGAAAACAACAGTAATCAGCATTCAGTACATGTGGTTTTATGTTCAGTGTGTTTTATATCATTTAAATGCAAACACGTAGCAAAATATGCAGCCAAACAGAGTCATAAAACCTTACATTTAAAGCAGCCGAGTGTGTCTCCATTAAGAAATGCATGTGAAAGTCAAGTTCGAGGCAAAAGGGCAAATACTATTGAAGTTGATTGCCCTGACAGTACAAAAAAACATGTATTTATGGATATTATAGTTGTTTTTGTCACTGAAGTGTACCAGTATTCTGAGATAAATCCCCTAGCCCCCACCCACTTTCTGTCTGTCTGTCAATCCTGCAGAGCAGGGGGAACTCTACGATTTATACCTTACCTGCAGCGTCGCGAGCTGGACCGGGATTTTGCCGGCGGTTTGGTCCCGTTCTGTTCTGTGCATCTAAACTGACTGTTGTGGATTAATGAAACTAAACAAGTCCGGACCGAGTCTGTTTGGGTCTGAGGAGATCCGGAGACGCGCGGACAACAAAGTGGAATTGGAATCTGTGGATGTTCGTGTGTAGCTAGCTGCTAGCCAACCTACACGGCCCACCTCTTGAGTCGACGGACTGGACGCACCGGCACGTCCAAAATCGGACTTAGGGTAAATAATGTCCGCCACGCTTTTTCGTGAACATTGCCATCACGTTTGCTTTGTGTCTGGTGCAGAAGAAACGGTAAAAACTGGCTTTTGTCAGGAAAGTGTCCAAGCAGCAAGTTTGGTTGTTGAGGAATAGGAAGTTGTGGGAGGGACGTCGGCGGATGAGTGACAGGCAACGACGGTCGGTGTACAGACAGCGATATTGAGAGTTGAGAGATTTGTGACATTTAGCGTGTTTGGAGTATATAGTTAGTGTGTAATGTAGTGTTTGGTGTAGTGTGTTTAGTGTGTAGTGGAGTCTTTCTTTTGTTTAATGAGTCAAAACAATGAGGAGACTGCTGAATGTGGAACAGGCAGTGCAGCTCTTCATTCAGCTGGAAGGAGCTCAGGCAGACCTGAGCATTGCCTGCATTTAAATGTAAACAGTTACATATAACTTTGTAATTTTTTTTAAATGTATGCACATATTTAGCAAACAACAATTTATGTTTGCATTATAAGCAATAAAAATGGTTTGTTAAACATATTTGTGGTTTTCACAGTAAAAAAATCTCTTTACTCAGATTTTATGGGTTTTTTTGTGATTTTAGGTCCATTGTGTTAATACAGTATGTCAAAATGAAAAAATAACTGTACAGTCACGCATGTGAGGTTGTGCTGAAAATAATGACACCAAGTAAATAGTTTTTAAGGTGAAATATGATGGCGTAATCAAAAATAGTCAAAAACGGCCAATTATACCCTGGAATATCGGATTTCACAACAAACCTAAATATCCCTGACGTTCCACCTTCAAACACAGCCTCATTTGGCCATCCATGAAAAAGCTTCTTAACCTCCCACCTTTCTACAGGAACACATATTTCCTATGGGCAATGCACTAGTAATTAAAGATTTAGTATTTTTGCTACAATGATTTGCATCCATT
>CAEMYA010000468.1:127212-143579 GCA_903131615.1 Diplodus sargus | reverse complement strand
AGAGGGAGAGTAAGAGCAGCAGCAGGACGAGGAAGAGGACAAAGAAGGGGAGCAGGCAACATTGACACTGCAACTCCTCTCCATCCTCGGTCCCTACAACACAGCCCTCATTATTCACTTTCTGAAAACACTTCATGAGACAGCAGTCCAGGACGGGCCAGAGCAGCCCCAGTTTGTTGTCTTCTGGGATAATGTCAGTTTCCATCAGGCTGCTCTGGTCCAGGACTGGTTCATCAACCATAATAGATTTATTGCACTCAACTTGCCACCATACACCTCATTTTTTAAAATATTTTTTTAGTGGACAGACAGGAAAGGGGAGCGAGAGGGGGTGTGACATGTAGTAAAGCTCCCCTGGGTGGATTTGAACCAGGGTCCACTGCATACATGGCATGCGCTCTAACCACTTGACTACCTGCGCAGCCCATGCACCTTATTTTTGAATCCAATTGAGGAGTTCTTTTCAGCATGGCGCTGGAAATTTTATGACCTTCAGCTACATGCCCGCATGCCACTTCTACAAGCCATGGAAGAGGCATGCGGCGACATTGAGGTGAGGTCCATACAGGGTTGGATATGACATGCAAGGCAATATTTTCCCCGTTGCTTGGCAAGGGAGGAAATTGTCTGTGATGTGGATGAGATGATGTGGCCAAGGAGACAGGATCCACGGCCTAAACGTCTTCCAATCATTCCCTTACAACACTATGTTTTGTAGAATATTCTAGTTGTACCATGTCTTTGTGTTTTTTTTCTTCTTTTTTTCATACTTTTGCAAAAACCTGAAAAACAAAAAAAAAACCTGAAGTATCTCCATTTTGTTTTCATGTGTCTAGATCAACTGTACTGGATCAATCTTTCACAAAAAAAAAATCTGTGTGAGACTTTGAAAGTCAAAAAACCATCCAAACCAAGTACTGAATCCAGCTGTGTTTTGCATAAAGCACATCTGTGTGTTGTTGCTGCTAGGAAAGAGTGCAAATAAAGGTGCATGTGTTTAATGTTTTGATGCTAAAAACAGTTTTGAAATGGGATTGCTAGGTTTTGTTTCAAGAGTTTCATTTTGCCGCATAAGTTAGGAGTTTATCTACATGTGCTGTGTCTTACTCGACCTGTGTGTTAAGTTATGACACAGTGAGCCAAAGTCTGCAACATGTGTGTAAGCAATCGGTAAAAACTGTAATGTGTGTCTGCATGCATCTCCCATTCACTTCAATAATTGAATTGCATTTCTATCGCACTTTTCCAGTCTACAAACCACTAAAGCGTTTTACAACACTTGTCACAGTCATCCATTCACATACACATTCATACAATGATTTCAGAGGCTGTCATGCAGCTCATCAGGGGCTATTTGGTGTTCAGTATCTTTCTCAGGGACATTGGACATGCAGCTGGGGGAACCAGAGATTCGAATTAGTGGCCTTCCATTTACTAGACCACCCGCTCTACCTCCAGAGCTACAGCCACCCCAATACTGTCACCATGGTCAGGCGCAAAAGCAAGATTCAGTGATGTCATAACACTTCCTTCTTTTTAGTTTCCTTGGTCAGTACCCAAACCTTGCCAGCCACCTAATCGGTACTGCTCGTGTGCAACTTCCAACGGAGATAAGAATGAAGTGAGATGTGTCCTACTTTCATCGTGCGCTCCAGAAATAGAAAGATGCTTCCAAATCATCATTTTATTGCAGTTTTTGCCGAATGCTTACACACATGTTGCAGATTTTGGCTCACTGTGTCATAACTTAACACACAGGTCGAGTAAGACACAGCACATGGAGATAAACTCCTAACTTATACGGCAAAATGAAACTCTTGAAACAAAACCTAACAATCCCATTTCAAAACTGTTTTTAGCATCAAAACTTTAAACACATGCACATTTGTTTGCACTCTTTCCTAGCAGCAACAACACACAGATGTGCTTTATACAAAATACAGCTGTATTCAGCACTTTGGATGGTTTTTTACTTTAAAAGTCTCATACAAGTTTTTATTTTTTTTTCTTTGAAAGATTGATCCACTACAGTTGATCTAGACATATAAAAACAAAATGAAGACACAGTTTTTTGTTTTTGTTTTTCAGGTTTTTGCAAAAGTAAAAAAAAACAATAACACAAAGACATGGTACAACTAGAATGTTCTACAAAACATAGTGTTGTAAGGGAATGATTGGAAGACATTTAGGCTATGGATCCTGTCTCCTGTTGGCATTTGGCCACATCACCTCATCCATCACAGACAATGTCCTCCCTTGCCAAGCAACGGGGGAAATATGGCCTTGCATGCCGTATCCAATGTCGCCGCATGTCTCTTCCATGGCTTGTAGAAGAGGCATGTGGGCATGCGGCTGACGGTCATAAACTTTCCAGCGCCATGCTGAAAAGAACTCCTCAACTGGATTCAAAAATGGGGTGTATGGGGTTCGCAGGTAGTCGAGTGGTTAGAGAGCATGCCATGTACGCAGTGGACCCCGGTTTGAATCCAGCCAGAGGACCTCTACTTCATGTCACACCCTTTCTCTCTCCCCTTTCCTGTCTAACCACTGTCAAATAAAGGCGTCTATGCCTTGAAAAAATCTTTAAAAAAATGATGTGTATGGTGGCAAGTTGAGTGCAATAAATCTATTATGGTTGGTGAACCATCCCCAACCAGAGCAGCCCGATGGAAACTGACATTATCCCAGACGACAAAAAACTGGGGCTGCTCTGGCCCGTCCTGGACTATTGTGTCATGAAGTGTGTCCAGAGAGCAAATAATGAGGGCTGTGTTGTAGGGACCGAGGATGGAGGTGATGCAGTGTCACTGTTGCCTGCTCCCCTTCTTCGTCCTCTGCCTCGTCCTGCTGCTGTTCTTACTCTCCCTCTTCCTCTTTCTGCCTCCACGTTTCCAAAGTTGGCACAAAGGAGCTGAGCTCACATCAGGTGTATTTGTAGTGCTATGGCTTAGAATGATTGGTCTACAATTAGATTTGAAATGTTTTCATGTGTGTGAGACTGTGTGCTTTTCCAATTTTAGTTGTGTTTTGTATTTTAAATAGATGTGTTTTCCCAATGACTGCATGAGCTTTCTTTTTTGAACAATGTGTCTTATGTAAAAAACAGTGTGTAGTGTTTTGCAAGAAGTGTGTTGGAGCATTTCAAACACAGTGCAAAGCATATATTGTGTTTGCAGGGTTGGTGCTTTTGTTTAGGGCATGGTCACCAAAGTAAGAGGTTGTGATGCTTTGGGCATAGCAACCACTTTTAGTGTTTAAGCATTAGGCAAAAACTGTAAGACTTTTGTAGAGCAAATCTTCCAGCAATTGTGCTTCTAGAGCAGTGGTCCTCAATAGGCGCCCCCCGGCTTAATATTTGTGGCCCCAAACTGTTATTCCTTCACTATGTGTTTTGGTTGGGTCAGCACATGTATACCGGGACTCGTCTCCATGCCAACAATACACAGACAACGTGTTACTGGGTCACTCACTGCTTTGAGCAATTTTTAACTTTCACTTTTGTTTTTGGAGCAGTGCGCATCGGAGTCCTGCACGGGTCTTATTTTGGAAACCCACATCCGCCCGTACCCGCCATAATTAAAACCGCATCCGACCCGTTTTCCGACAGTATAGCACAAATTACATTCCGCACCCAAGCAGACCCTCTATAAATAGTTACCGACGCCCGACCTGCACCCGAAGGAAAATCAGACAGACGCAATTTTTTAAAATGAAAGTAAGCCAGTGTGGGGAATGGGAGTTCTGGGAGGGCACAAGCACACATGAATGAGCTCATATATAAGTGCTTATCATTTTGAAATGCAGGCATATTTTCATAGATGTGTCGCTAATAATGATTATTTTTGTAATAATTTTTTTTTGCATGTGACACCTTGAAAATGGCAATCGCAAAACCTTTGAACCGGCATTATGAGACGAAGCATAGGAATTCTGAGGAGACATTTCCTCAAAATTCAGAGGTAACAACAAAAATAAATGCACTGAAATCGTCATATCAAGCTGCAAGCAGGATTCTTGTCACATCTATGACACAACAACAAAAAGCACTGCTCACTTAAAGTGGTGTGGAATTTGGGTGAGCACATGAAGCCATTCTCAGATTCAGAAATATTAAAAGAATGCATGACTGAAGTGATGGACACAATGTTTGAAGGCAAACAAAAAGAGGAAATATTCAACAATGTATTTTAATTTACGTCAAAATGGAAATGACATTTTATTTTTGTTCATATTTTTGGTGTTGTTTTGAATGAAAAGGACATTTTGTTTTGAATATTACAGTATTATTGCATGTGGCCTGACCGACCTCAATACATGGACCTATGAGTCATTGAAAAAATCTTTGTGGCCCTTTAAGATTTGTATTTGAGTACCCCTGTTCTAGAGTGTTATTAGTTATAACTTAACTATAACCATAACTTTGCCTTTTCCGCTCCTTCTCCAGTGAAGAGACTCATCACCAATCTGTGGATTATTGCCCCACCAATGCTGCATTTTTTTATGTTGCCACTACTGATATCAATGTTCAGAAATATGAAGAATCAAACAATAATGGCCAATGGTAATGTCTATAAAGATAAACTTTGTTTTTCTTTACAAACTGAATAAAATCCTCCTCTGACATGACATGTTTCTAAATTGCAACATTTACATTTCTGATATTGATGACATGCATGTGTCTACAAGTTGCTTTTGACTTTTAGGTGTTTTTCTTTTACTAATGTTTTCTCTTTTATTGGTGCTTTTCCTCTAGCACTTTGAGATTTATTTAAATGTAAAGTGCTATGCAAATTAAATGTATTATTATTATTATTATTATTATTATTATTATTATTATTATTATCATTATTATTATTATTGTTATTATTATTATTGAGTGACCTAGAAAAAAAAGTTATCTATTAGCATTTACCCCGATAATAAGTCAGGTAAAGCAATATTTTTAGCGGTTTTAGGATGTTTTAATGTATGATGCAGCAACAGGTCTAGGACATTTTAATATAACTTCAAGCTTCAAACATCTGTCGACGCTGAGCAATATAATACAAGTCATCCTTCTTGTAGCTTCCATTTTCATTTCCATCTTCTGACTCAAGTGTCATTAACACACTAAAGTCGTAAAAAACGACTTCTCAGTTCAGGAAATAGGACATCTGAGGAGCAATGCACCCACCCAAGACACACCTGTCTGCTTTCAGTTACTAAGACAACTTTTGCTCCAACACGTCAGTTGTAAGGTTTGAAAACTCCTCATAAGGGGAACCCCTAAGTTTGAACATGGAAAACACAATGCTATTGCATTCTGACAGATAATATGACCCCATGTCTTTGACTAGCATGTTAACATTTATGTCATATCTTCCTTTACTCATGGAGTTTGTACAACCATTCAGAATATAAGACAAGGATGTAGATACAGTTGTGTGTATGATGCAGGTAATGGGGGATGACACTATTCTACTATCAGTAATACCAGAGAAAATTATTGCATTTTTTAAGGCACCTATAATCTGGGCAGAATTGTAAAAAGGAGGAAAATATTAGAAATAGGATAAAAGCATGTAATAGGTGATATAAGAAAGAGGAGGAACATGGAGTCAGGGATGACAGCGCTTTTGTGTCTCGAGTGGCATAACATGGAGGGAGGGTTAATGCCAAAGCAGGTGAGGCTGCGGTTGCCAAGGTTACAGACGTCTGCAGCAACCGCCCATCTGTTCCCCTGACATCAGCATCTCTGCAGTGACACAGCAACAATAAGAGTTCGACCAAAAGAAAGGCAGGCAGGAAGAGACAAAGAGGGGCAAAGACCAAGGTGATGAGGAGACGGATTACGGAGAAGATCAGCAAAGGCAGAGAGACTGCAGTAGTAGCAGTGCCAGATGAAGGAGAATAATTCATGAGGCCTAGATTCTCCTCTCGCTATGAAACCAAGTCAGTAATCCAGTCACCCTGACCAAAACAAGCCACCAGTCTCTGATACAACAACATCTACACACCGAAGTGTATTTCAGGGTAAATCCTGTGCAACAAACCTAATATACCACATGCTAAATGAATGCACTGCAGCATGAAACATAGCTGAGAAAACTAGTAGTAAGAGTGCAAAGGCTCATCAGGTTTACTAATCAATAATGAAGCTAACAATGTGGTGTGCAAGTAATATTATGAGTGATGATAATTGCTTGAATTATTAACATGATGAAATATGAGGTAATAACAGCTTAAAATGTGTCTCAGCCAACTCAGAAAAAAAACATCATGTCGAATTTTAGTTCCCTAACCCTTGTTACAAAATATCTCAGCCTCAAAAGACTGTAACTGTTGACTTGTGTGTTCTTACATCCGGTATTAATTTTTAAATAAGCTCATGGTGAGTCTGTTTACATGCCTGCCTTCTACTTAGCAAGGGCATGCTCCAAAAGCAAATATTGGGAGGCAAACCATAAGTGTATGTAGTTGTTTCAAAAAATATTGTACCAGAATAATATACTAGGGGACCTAATGTATGTCTGAAATACAGCATTTACAAGATTTAAATGCTGAATATATTATGGGATGATTCAATATGATACAATTATTTATTTCACGTAGATTTTCGATCATAAATTAGAGTAAGCCAATTCTATAAAAGTGACATTGCTAAACTCCAAATAGATATTTCATATGACCAGGGTATCCTATGTGTTTTTCTTATTATTAGTTATATCAGTGTGTCAAAAAACACATCTGTTGTCTCATCCTAGATTTGCGGAGCACCTGTCTGTTGTCTGGATCTCTATGAGCAGGGTCTCTCTGAGCTGGATCTGTCTGCATTGAACCTCTCTGAACTGGATGTTCCTGACTGTCTGTATTCTCTGCTTGATAGTTATAATCAGTGTGTAACATCACACCTATGATTTACAATAAGACAAATGTTTACAACTGATAACAAACCAAAAGTAAGATTAACTCAACAGTGTGCACCCTGCAGCAACTGTCAGTAGAAAGTAAACAGTGTGCAATATGGTCCAATTCAGTACAAGATGTCAGTAGACAATGACAGTTAAAATTGTGCAGTACTACCAGCAGTCACAGAATACAGCTCATGAGGGAAAGGGGAAATAAATGATACAGAGCAGGAAATGAAACTCCTCTACAGCATCTATCTAGTCTCAAAACCCATGCACATATAGAGCAGGTACATGCACAATACCGCCTCATAGAACAGTATCCTGGAGAACCTTTCTGGCAAGGGGGCATCTCGCACACTCCATCTGGACATTTTGTTAACCAGTAACCAGCTAAAATATTTTTAGCTTTAACAAGACTGAAACTACAAGTTGTCCTGTCAATCAGACATTCTTCCAGATGACAGAATTTGAAATTCACTGACACACACACATGCACACACACTCACACACACATGCACACACACGCACACCACAGCATGCCAGCTTCGACCTCTGATCTCCTTTGTACCCATGGCAGCTGGAGGCCATGGCGAGGTCACTTCCTGTCAAATCACGCCCCTTCAACCCAAGCTGCTGTTGCCACGGTGACAGGAGGATAAGACTGTACTTGACTGCTGAACTGACAAAAACTCTGAAGGCTAAAAAAGTTTGCTGTTTTCTTACAACTGTCAACTGAATAGTTCTTTTTATTATAGAGGTGAGGTCCTGCCTTCCAGTGGACCACCACATATTTCATGGTGACTATGTACAGTATTGAATGGCAAGAGACAAATCTGTTTTTGATTTTGAACTGTGTTGAATTAAACGCATGATGTGAATAACTTAATTAGAAAGGACTAATTAACTAAATCATCTCCCATCTAATGCTGTTAACAAATGCTTTACAGAGAGTCACAATTCTCAAAGACACACACTGGTTGAAAGCTATTACGTGGGAAACACAGAGGTCACGTATATGAGCTTGCTCAGAGAACTGAGCAACTCTCCCTTCACATAACTGCAGCGGTCAATATGGTCAGACTTGTGATTTTCGCCTTTTCCCATACTTTTTCTGTGAAAAGGGTCACGGCCTGCTGGTCTTGGTGCTGTTTATTGTACAAGACAATACAGTACAAGTTCAGTAAGTGATTTTACACAAAACTAGAAGTATTTTTAACTGAAAAACGTGATATATGGCACAATTTAAGCTGGGTCAAAAACGTGTTTGTCTCCCCCCAAACAAGCTTTCAATGGTGCACACAAGGGCTGGCCTGTTTTTCCCAAAGGGACATGTCGAGTATCTGGAGCTTAAGTTTTCTTCCACATACAAAAGATTGTATAATTTATTTTTTGGCTATCTATCATACTGGGCATTTAAATCCTTGGCAATAAGCCCTGTTCACTGACACTGTCCTCAGCCACCCATCACGCTGGAGAGTTTGACCCAGTTGAGTGCTTGCTGTGATGAACCTGAACAATCGATGTTCTGGTCCAGTCTGGCTGATTTCCACAGCCAATCAGTTCCATTCCCAGTTGCCTAAAACAGCACACGACATTAATAAATCTTCATGAAGTACTGTGGTTGCAACAATAACATCAAAATCTCATCCTCTGACCAATTTATTCATGGGTTGAATTAAATAACCCACTACTAACAAACTGGGTATACCTCCTACTTTCACAAAATGGATCTTATCTTACTGATTTCATATATTCAATTGGTTTCAGTCATGGAGTCATGGTCAATTTGCGTCAGACATTCACATATCTCTTTTGGTGATGTTGTCTGATGACAACACGGCACTCAGCCTACTGAACAGGCCACAAATGAAGGTGTCCTACTTCCAATTCTTATTTGACAAGAAATCACACAAGTCACATGTTTGGTGATTAAGATTGAATATTAAGATGGTTGTGAAATGTAGATGGTTTTAGCTATATCACAATCCTCACCTGAGAGTGAGGAGCCTTCCTCGACTAAAAGTTTTGTCTGTTGCTCTCATCAGGGCTGAGCCAAAATGTCTTGTTCAGCTCACCGTACTGCAGCAAAGACTGAGCTACTGTAAACTGTGTAGTGATTACAGTTTATTAAGCACTGATTACATACCATTAATACCTCACAATTCTAAATGTACTATTTTTGGTAATTAGCAGTTAAAGCTTTCTGTAATTAGGTATAATACGAAATGATCATACTGTATCTTCGATTTTGTTTGTGATCTTGTACTGTATGTTTGACTCCCTCATTGGCTCACGATGTTAAAATAGATACACAAGATTGATGGAGGTTGGCAGCACAAGCAAAAACACTGCTTGCATTCTCAGCCAAAATTGGCCTTCCACATTTTGTACCAGTGATGTCCCGCTAATAATATAAGGATTGGACAGCAGCATACAACAACATACTGTAGCTCCAGCACTAAACAACATCCAGTAGGAAAAGCTCAAACTCTTATCACTGCAGAGTAAGCCTGATGTCCTCTAAGGGGTAGACAAAATAACATGACCACCTGTGTAGTACAACTCAATGCAATAGTCCTGCAATAAATAGTATGTTTGCTTTGTAACTTTGCGCTATAATGTTGTCATTTTATGTAGGACATGTTTACTGGAATGGTATTTATCAGAATTACTTAAAACAGACTTTCCTAGCAGGTTATTTTTCCTAATTCATGATCCAGAAAATGTACTCTTTTACTATTAAAGTATTGATTTTTCAAATATTGCTTTTAGCAATAAGAGAAATTAATATTCCTAATGAGATGAGAGTGTGATGAAGATTTTATCCATATCACACACGCAGAAATAAGAAGCCAAATTGATTGATAGAGTAGCAAAATGACGACCTCGGTGAGGAGAGAATATTGCTGATTAGTTCAAGGGCAATTATGGTTCTGTAACACCACGGTGAGGGTTGTCTCGTTCTGGGTTTTTGTGTCATGACTTCCTGTTTTATTTTGAAAAGTCACCCTCCTCTTGTTTCAGGTCACTTGCCCTTGTTCTTGTGTCATTGATCTGATCGTCTCCCCTAATTCCTGATTGTGTCCACCTGTTCTCCATTACCCTCATGTGTCTTATAGGCTGCGTCTCCCTTTGTCCTGTGCCAGAGTGTTTTGTACCAGTCGTGCACCCCAGCCAGTCTTCACAGTCCTCGTCTTGTTCCAAGCCACGTTTACCTCGTTTGTATTTCTGTATGTTGTTCGTCTTAGAAGAGTGATTTTTGTTTGTACATTTTCTGCTCAGTATTGAAGCCAGTTTAAGTTTATAGCCGTTTTGTTTGCCTCCGTTGGAGTGCCCTTTTTTTTTGCAATTTTTTTTACAGCTCAGTCGTTAAGCGTAGTTTGAGTTTGTAGTTGGTCCGCTTTCCTCCGCTGGAGTGATTTTTTGTTATACGTTTTCATAGTCAAGTCTCTCAGAGTAGTTTAGTTCATAGCCCTTTTCTTTACCTCCTTTGGAGTGATTTTCTGTTATTTAGGCTTTTGCTTCGAGGTCTTTTGCCTCATTATTTTGTTGTGTGTTTTGTCTCGTGTTGTTTCCTCGCTTTTACTAGATTAGGAAGAGATTTTCATAGCCTGATTATTTGTCACTCTGCTTAAGAGAAAAGAAAGAAATACTTTCAGAATAAAAGCCTGCTTTAATCGTCCCTACTCAGCATCTGAGTATTTTTGACTATCAAAGAGTAAATGATTGATCATGAAAATAATTGTCACATTACTCGATGGAAATAATCGGAAGTTGCAGCCTGGGTAAAAGTCACCTGGTTTACAAAGATGAGAGGAATGTATGCCAAAGTGGTTCTGTGCTGAACAGAAAAAGGGCAAAGGTCAGAGACAGGAGCTTTAGAAAGAGGGAAAAACCTGACTCTTCTATGTGCATTGTTTTCTTGAGAATAACGGCGTGTTAAACTCGGCAAGCTTAATGTTTTCGTTTTCTATCATTGTCTTTCTCCCTCCCTTCACCTCTGTCTGTCTTTAATACCCACAGATTCCTGTCTAAAGGAGAGATATATTTCATCCCTGTCATATGGGAATAACCATCCAAACAGCCTGACAGCTCAAAGCCCTGACTTGAAAGTATGTAAGCCTTAAAACAGCATAATAAGAGTTTTCTGTATTCTCTGGCTGAACTGTAATTCTCTTCTTTCTCACATTCAGATGAACTTACATCAACTTACGTACTTACTCTCTGTTCAAGAACATCAAAAATACCAACAGTCACCTCAATGTCAGCCACAAGAAAATACCTAGATACATTTTAAGAGCTGTTAAATGACCTCAGCAATGTTCATGTCTTTATGTTGTTTCTCCTAATTTAAATGACATTTCCATCACTCTTTGATGGACCTTGACATCGCGAAGCTCTGATGTCAATACAGCACAACCTATTTGAAACTTTCAGCGCTCCAGAATGACAAAGACCAGCTGCAAAACAACAGTTACATCACAGAGAAAGCCCACTGTTGGACAACTTCCTTACATGCACAGAAGTACACACATTTACTCCGAAGTCCACCAACTTAAATCCATTAAGATGCAGGATACTGTAGAATAGTCAGAGAGCTGGTGCAATGCTTTAGAGTGGAGTCAGCTGGGCCTGGGAAAGCATGCACATTCTCTGGCTTTGATTACAGAGGCTTTAAATCTCTCTGACACCCATACACACCAACACATACACACACACGAATATACAAACTTAAGTACAGATACACACTCTCTCCCCAGAGACCAAGGCAGGATTGAACTACAAGCCTCCAGACAGGGCATATTTACTTAAAATTGGGGAGTTGTTGGCAAAGGACAGTTTCTGCAGCTAAAAATACCAGCACACAAAGTGAAAACGGCCGGGCTAGCTTGCACTGTCATTACACAAGAAACAGTGGAAACATTTAGAAAGAGAGCAAGAAAAAAAATGAAGAAAAAAAGTTGAGAAGGACTTAAAAGGCTTTCCCCTGGATCTGTCTCCCAGTCTGTGTTTACCAGTAAGTAAAGAAAATGTGTGTTGTAAAACAGACGTTGATAGATATGGGAGTGCTATGCAAACAATTCTGGGCTGATTGCACTGATTGTTGTAGTCTAACCATGAGCCCAAATCATAGGCTACTGTGTGAAGAAAAGACTAGTAGTCAAGTTTTACATTTGGTGACCTAGAGTGAAATCATGTTTATGTCATGTGCAGCCAGTAGTTACTCGTTTTCGACCACAAACTGAGCTGAACTCTACAACATACAGTAAATGTACAGTGTATCAGTTAAAGATGTAATGACATCCTTACAGAAATTAAACTGTTAGTTATCTAGCTGACTTTGTTAGTCTTAGTTCAGTCACTACAGTGCATCAGATAGAGTTTTGAGAATTGAGATTGTATGTACCACAGAATCAATTATTCATAAACTGACTAATGTAGTGTTATGGCACAGGTATGCTGGCTATCTACTAGGGATGTCCCGATCCGATCACTTGATCGGAAATCGGGGCCGATCACATGGTTTCAGACTTGATCGGAATCGGACGTTACATACCGATCATTTATTTATTCTTATTATTCTTTATCAAATCTATAATATTTCAAAACAAATGGGAAAAATGTGTGTGCGCAAGGCACGGGTCAGGTATTGGTAAACATAATGACCGGCCACCGCTGTCAACGTTTTTTGTGCCCCTGATTCATGTCTTCATGTCACTCCGCAAGGAGTCCATTCATTTGTCACAACGGAACTTCATTCAAAGCAGAGCTCCACCAAAGAGCCTGCAATCGTTGCGGAAGGTTATCTGATGTGTCACTGTTTCCCCTATATGCATTCTGCAACAAAAAAAGATATGATTTTTGTAGGTTTAATATCATGGGCGAATGGCGAATTTAAGTTGTACACAGTGAAAGCGCCACACCCTAAGTTATCTTGAAATCAATAATTATTGTCATTACTGCTATTTGTATAATTTCTACAAGTCACCATTTAAGTTGAGTGACTGAAATCCTCATCATCCTATTCAAAGGCTGCAACAGGCGACTCATCGAATCGGGGTGAAGTTAGTTTAGGTTGGATATTCGGCGGATATTCACTCAGGTCCAGCCGCGACTTTACTGAGGTTTGCCCAGTCTTAGCAGCAAGAGGACGGTTAGCTCACCTCCCAGACCGTCGCGCTGAATCGCTTGAAAATTGACTTAGGGACCGTCATTGAATTACTTAGCATAAATATATTAAAGTGAAACTCTTGCCAAAAAGCAACCGAGGCTTTATTTGTGATTGAACATGAGTCAAACCTTCGTGTAAATGCATAATTACGACGAAAGAGGCACTTTGAAGATTTACCGAAGTTTCGTTTTTGGGCAAGCTAATTTTTAATGGAGTGCAGAGGCACTCTTATGCTAGCATCAAAATCGCTATTTTTTTAAAACACTAAGAAGGCTCGACACAAGATGAAACTTTGCTCGTAGTATCACCAGGGTCTCTACACATTAACACAAGCATTGAGAACATTGTTTGTGTACACAGAGTTTACTAAAAAGAAGGTTTTTGAACTACTCATCATAGGAGCTGGATCTCCGATGAGTAGTTCAAAAACCTTCTTTTTAGTAAACTCTACACAAACAATGTTCTCAATGCTCGTGTTCATGTGTAGAGATGTAGGGTAACATCTAAAACTTCAACAATCAGACCAGAAATATCTTGGCTATTGACTAAAATCCGACAAGACACCACAGTAAACACTCCTTTTTAAACAACATCAGTGTTTAATGCCAGTGTAGCAGTGAAGCTTCTGTCAGTACAGGCTGTTGAGTGGCTGCTTTTCTGAGATGTCGGCACATCCTAACCTCTCGAGGCTACATGACATTTGATCTTAAAGAGCTCTCACTGCTCTGGCAGATACTTGGAAAGCCACTCTGTATTATGTTCAAGTGAAAGCTTATCTCCATAACATATTTCTGTCACTCTATTGGTGCTTGTATTTTCCAGTATCATGTGTTGAGATGGTCAACTGAACAAAACTGTCGCCACTCACATTGCAAATGAGTGGATGTGAACATGGAGGGAGAGAGAAGACGGAGAGATAAACGAATGGAGTATACCAGAGAGAAACATGAGCATAACATGAGAACATGAGAATATAGCAGTAGGGGACCAAAGTCCTCTCTTAAGTCTGGTAACAGTCTAATAAGGATCAAACATTCACGCACAAAGAGTGTTAACAATAGAGACAGCTCAAGAACTTGATTCAACACACTGTTGAAATACCTGTCAAATGAGTCATGGAATCTAGTCGAGAGTCCTGTTTTCTTTTCCCTTAAAATGACAATAACATTTGCCAGTTGGGAGCAGTAATATGGTTAGTTGTCTGTACAGTTTTACAAATCTCCAAAAATGGTCATGAAACAAGGAATATTGGTATCTATAGGAACTCTCTCTGCAGCACATAACTTAAAGAGAATCGCATTAAAGGAGACCTCTTATTCTTATTCGGTTATTTATTTTTTATGTAGGTTCTTGTGGTTCTTGTTCTTTGCACCTGAAGTGCCTGTAATACCACGTCAGCAGTGAGACCTTTAATTCCATGACTTCTTAACCATACACTACATAACCATGCCGCACATTTTCGTAATTTATACATCTATTCTGGTAGAAGGGAAGCAAGCAGGAAGCTGAAACACGACAGTGCCGACCAGCGATACATTGAGCATTGATTGCTCAGGTGAGTGTACGCTGACCAATCAGAGCAGACTGGGTGTTTGGGAGGGGAGGCCTTCAAGAGACTGGAGCTAAAACTGGGCAACAGGGCAGACAGATGGGGAATACAATGCTGCAGTGGAAACAATGAGAAAACAGACTTTTTTGAGCATCAAAGCATGTAAACCTATTCTAGTAATAACCCAAAATAAAATTATGAACCTGAAAATAAGCATATGGTAAATTAGTTTTAAAAAAAAGTCAGAAGCTGGAACTGTAAAACATGTTGCTCACAAGAGGCAAACGTCCTTTTGTTTGGTCACAAACAAAAAAATATGTTCATCACTGGTTCAGCAGTTACAACCAATCAAAATGAAGGTTTTGAGTTATAAATATGTTCTCATAAGGTGCTGTTTTATTGGGCAAAGCAAGAAATTCCACTCAAAATGGAGGTCAGAGTGGTCTTGCTCAAGGACTCAAAAAGCAACAAGGGAACTAACTATCTCTCACACACACATTACACGAAGCCCTTGAGGTGACTACTCGTCATGGCTTCCTTACACATCGCCTTGGATGCAGAGCACATAGAGGGGCTTGAACACATGACTCACACACATGAACATGCTCTACATGGAAAGCTGTTTGGAATTCACGCTCATCCACACTTCATGTCACCAATTACATACAGAGCACACATGCATTTTCCACACACATCCACTGAAACATAGCTTCACATACATGCATGCACAATATGAACAAACTCTTAGTATTAACAGAGTCTTAATGGAAATCACATGTAGCCAACAATGGTAGCCATGTATTCTACAGATGGTAACCGCTGTATGATGCATCATCCCATCAGCATGAAGGCATCACTTGAGCTGTTTCATGGCAGTAGTGGCGGTATGTGTGTCAGGATTATACACATACATGTGCTCCCAAATGTATGGATATTAACTTTTCTTGTAATTGTACATTAAAATGTACATTAATACATCGGTAGGAACCACTAACCGCCACTGATGACTGCAATCATACATCCGTTGTTAAATGTCATTCGAATGTATTTATGTCTTTTTAGGGGGTACAAAATCTAACATTATATTCTAATTAAAAGTCCATTCTGACAAATTTGTGGTTTTTGACTTGACAGTATATCTCTCTATAAAAGCAAGGAATCTCTGTCTGTCTGTCTGTCTGTCTGTGCCTCAAATATCTCTGCGGATCAGGATCAGAATGACCTGAGAGTTTCAACATGGCTGCCGTTTGGTTCAGTGGTGTGCGACTTCGCATTTGTTTGGACTGCAATGATACCGTGAATAAATTATTTCATGGCGCGCCGGTGGTTGAGTGGTTAGAGCGCATGCCATTTACACAGCCGACCCCGGTTCGTTTCCGGCCGGAGGTCATTTGCTGCCTGTCACTTCCCCCTCTCTTTCCCATATTTCCCCTCTATGTACTGCTTAATAAAGGTGTCTGTGCCAAAAAATCTTTAAAAAAAATAAAAATTATTTCATAAATGCTTTACACATTCTGGAGCATAGTCCACCGGAGCTATCACAGTGACATGCGCATTAGAGCCAGTCACTGAAGAGCTCAAGCCACGACACACATTAAGAAGCAAGCGGATGTATACCTGCAGCAGCGCGAGCTGGACCGGGAGTTAGCCGGCGGTTCGGTCCCGTTCTGTTCTGTGCATCTAAACTGACTGTTGTGGGTTAATGAGACTAAACGAGACCGGACCGTGTCTGTTCGGGTCTGAGGAGAGCTGATTT
>CAEMYA010000468.1:114118-125947 GCA_903131615.1 Diplodus sargus | reverse complement strand
AGTTGTTGTATAAAGTGATGGCTTGTGGCAGGAAAGATTTCCTGTATCTATTGCTACAACAGCGAAGCTGAAGCAGCCTTCCGGAGAAGGTGCTCCGCTGTCTGACCAGTGTGAGTTGGAGAGGGTGGAGAGGATTATCCATGATGGATAACAGTTTTATCAGTAATCATGTGGTTTCAGCAATTATGGTTGTTATAATGCTACTCCAATGGCACAGGGTTTTGTTTCAAAAGACATTAGAGTTGACTATGCATAAAAGTGTCTATATAGTGTAACAGCATAACCAGTCAGAGCTGCGATGTCAGACCGCAGTTCGGCTGTGCTGAGTCACATACTGCAGTGGTCTAAATATAGCATTATGGGTAATGTAGTCTGGACATCATGCATGCTCCTCTGACTCTCTGCACCACCCCTGACCCCTGCAGGCAAAACATTACAGAGAACCACACTGATGCAAAAGTAGCAGAAAGGGAGAATGATGGGTCACAACTCGTGCAGATTTTTGCAGAGGGATGAATTATCGAACATACGAACACACATACAGCAAAGTCAGGTTAACTTCAAACAAGCCTTCCCTGTGTGTGTCTTTCCTGCCAACTCTCTCCCTCACACACACACACACACACACACACACACACACACACAGACACACACATGGTCAGGAGGTGACAGTGTATCTCTGAGAACACTTTCGTTTGAGCAGACTGGCTGGCAGGAGGTCAGGGAGCTGTGGGAAATGATGTTCTGCTGTTACTGCTAATGTATCTCTCTCACAGCGTCTCTCTGTAACGATGATTCCATCCAGCTTGCTGTGACTTTTTAAGAGAGCCGTTGACATACCACAGCAAATAACTGAGGAGCTTTACACCCAGCCGGTTAAAATGAATGGACAGATGTAAATACAAAGTAAGGCTGTCAGACGAAATACACAGTGTCTACATCAGAATGGTAAACATATAGTCTCCACTTGAATGCCTTTAACTGAATTTACTTGGAATGCACCATGAGTTGAGATTTAAAAATGCAGCCAAGTTTCCTGGACAGTTCTGCAAACCACTGATACAAATCACATGTGTATGTGTCCCAGACTGCGTACTATATTAACATTTCTTAAAAAAGGTGTCAAATCATATTCACATTATGTTTATGACCTGATTTATCTTATTCAGAGGTGAAAGGGATGCTAGTGGAGTTACAGCTAGATTCCTCATACGTGTCCCATCTGGTCAGGCTCGGTCCGGCTCCGCTCCGTCACAGCTCCGCCGCGGCAGCAGAGCTGATAGGTTTCACTCTAGTCTATGTGTTTACTTCCACTGGCTCCGCTGCTTTGCGTATCTGTTCTGTCCCAGCTCCAGCAGTACACACACTGCCGTGTACTGCCGGAGCTGGGATGGAGCAGATACCCGGGGCTTCTCTTTCGGCTGTGCTTTCAGCTGTGCTTTCGCAATGCTGCGCCATACCGGATTCAAAATACAGCCGGTGGGGGCTGCCAGACGACGGATGACAGGGCAAAACCGTACCAGAGCCAGAGCATGCATCCAGTGGAATCTTATTGTTACAGAAGTGAAGGCTGGCAAGCCAGTGACCACAGAAGACTGAGTTTCAACATTTGTAATAATGACACCCAGCACTAGATATTTTTAAGGAGACCTTGGGACAATTTGGGACTATTGGAGCTGTCTTTGTGGCAACAAAAAACTGAGATTTTAAGCCGAACTTGATTATTTCCTAACCCTAGCCAAGTGTTTTTTGTGGCTAAATATAACCAAAGCGTAATCACAGAAACCTAAAGGAAAGTAAAGATACAACATTAAGCAACATGTTTAGTTTTAACATATTAGTGATTTGCAGAAACATACATTTCCAACATGTCTTGCTGCGATTATGTTTAAAAATGTATCTGGAGGAATAAGGGGTTGGACAAAGCACCAGAAAATATAACACACTGGCATCTGTGTGTGCCACTGTTGCCATGGCAACACACCCCGTGGCAGAGCAGAGAGACAGGGATGGAGGTAGAGGAATGAATGAAAAAGATGAATGAAAAGTGAAGTTTAAGGACACCTAGCTGCATGCAAGCACATGTTCCTTCAAATGTGCGTCTGTGTGCGTGTGCGTGTCTGCGTGTACAGCTGAGCCAGCAGCAGCCACACCAGTTATCACGCCTGGCTGATGGCTGTTAATGCAGCGGATTAACACCCTACTCTCACTAACTCTGAGCACACACATGTTCACACACACTAACATACCCAGCTATCCCAAACTGCAGCAAGTGCTTCATTATTTGGACAAATTTTGTAACTAAATCTGAGAATCTTCTCACTAAGAAGCACTCAATGCTGCAGTTAACAGCACATCTGACTACACACAATAACACATTCAGACACACACTCCCTCTTACATTGCATACCACTCCTCACTCCAGCCTCTTGTCTCATTAAACAGGACTTGGCCTTGGAGCAGCAAGACTCACTGAGCTCAGCTTCCCATGCTTACTGACTGCGTGTGTGTGTGTTTGTGTGCAACAGAGCATGTCTTGTGTTGTTGACCTCTGGGACAATACTGTTCTGTGATATCAGGAAATGTCCTTAGAGAGCTGCCAGAGACAGAGCGAGGGATGGAGGGAAGGAGGAGGGCAAAGGAGGCATAGGAATGATGGGAGGCAGGATTAGATGGGAGAAACGTGTTGGGTAGTGAGAGGGAGCAGAGTGGAACAAGAGAGGAGAGAAGAGGGGAGTAGCATTTGGGGTGAGTGATGAGGGTAGGGGAAGCCCCGAAGAGTTGGATGTGTGAGAGAAAAGTTTGCAGGAGGAAGGAGGGAGAGTGAGAGAGAGAGAGATGGGGGCTGTAGGGAGGAATAAAGATACACAGTGTGGATGAGGCTTAATTAAAGACAATAATGTTGTTTTTTTGTAGCTGTTCACAACAGCAAGCTTCTCAGATGGCCTACTTACACAGGAAAAGGGGGTGATAAGAAAAAAAGAAAGAAAGAAAGAAAGAAAGAAAGAAAGAAAGAATTGAAAATAGGTTAACCTTTTTCAATTCAAATGATGACTGACTTTAATACTGTATTGTTCCTCTATACTCTGTACTCAAGTACACAACTGTCAGGATGTAACCATAACTTTTATTATTTTCTTCTTCTTCTATCCTCTTAATCACACCATTCATTCAGTGCGCCACCACTGGCCATAACCTGCCATTACATCTCCTCCTTTAAGATGAAAGGTAAACTGTTTTGCAGAACCTCAAGACACTGAAATACATTCAACAGTCAACATAACCTGAGACGCCAGCAAAACCATTATATTTCACTGTAGCCATTTTGTAACCTTTTCCTTAACATTACTTGTTCATTTCAGAAAACCCAGAACATAACTTTCCTAATAAACATTTCACTTTTCAAACAGAAAATTATGGCTCTTTTAGCTGTCCTCTTTTCTTTTTCTCTTTTCTTTTTTTTTTTTAGTTCAACGTTCAATGTTTAAAGGTCCAGTCTCACAGGAGCCTTGGAAAGTCTCCCTGACCTAGTTATTGTCACCTCGCCTGATGTTGGAGTCACTGGTACTTCCCTGAGGTGTGAACGGTTGCGTCGCAGCCGTCCGGGGTCTCTACCTCATATGAGCGTGGTGTAGGCGCAAGACCCACAACTGTCCCTCTGGTGCGTGTGGGTTTGATCCACACCTGCTGACCCGTCTGAAGAGGTGGCAGGGTTTGAGTACGGTGTCTCCGGGCCGAATGGTTGCCGCTGTTGCAGTTTCAAGGCTGTGTCCTTTTCTCTGAAGCTCTTTAGATCCGGCCACTGTGGTCGTAGCTGCTCCGGTGACACTGGGACTGGTCTTCTGATTCTCCTCCCCATCAGTAGTTGGGCTGGGGAGCTCCCATGCGCCAGTGGAGTGGCTCTGTAGGCCAACAGAGCTTGTGGAAATCTCCCTCTTTCTGTAAAAGGGACTTCACAGTTCTGACGGCCCTTTCAGCTTCCCCATTGCTGCGGGGATAACGGGGGCTGCTTGTCACGTGCGTGAAATCATAATCTCGTGCAAACTGATCAAATTCGTGACAGGAGAATTGAGGGCCATTGTCCGTGACAAGCACTTCTGGGCAAGTCTCGCTATAGTCTGTTTTGCTGATGTGCCTCCAGGTAGGTTGCAAACTTCAATGACGCGAGAGAAATAGTCTATTATGACTAGATAGTTTCCATTCTGCCATTGGAAAAGATCTGCTGCGACCCTCTGCCATGGCCTGTTTGGGAGATCAGTTGTGAGCAGAGGCTCGACTGGTGTTTGAGCTTCACGTGCGCAGATCTCACATCTCTCGACCATCTGTTTTACCGCAGACGTGATGCCTGGCCACCAGACCGATTCTCTTGCTCTGGCTAGGCATTTGTTGATCCCTTGATGTCCCTGGTGTAGTCTCTGTAGGATGTCAGGTCTCATGCTTTCAGGGATTATGAGTCTCTCACCTTTCATGAGCAGTCCTCCTCCTTCATGTGAGCTGACCTCTCGGGCCAGTAGGGCAGCAGCATGTGGTGCACACCTCGTCCGTGTTCGGGCCAGCCGTTTGCAACGTAACAACTGAGGCGTTTGCAGGTGTCGTCTGAGGTTTGTGCACTCTTAATCTGTTCCAGCTTTGTTGATGTGGCAGGCAGGCTTTCCACCACACTGTCCAGGTAGGCTTTACATTCCTTTTCCAAGTCTTGTTCTGCCTCCGTGGCTGTGGCTGGAAGAGGTGCTCTGGACAGCGCGTCAGCCGTTATCAGGTTTTTACCTGGGACATGGATAATAATGAAATTGAATCTGAGCAACCTGAGTCTGAATCTGATGATCCTCGGAGGGAGGTCATCCAACGCTCTGGACTTCAGGAGCGTTATGAGTGGCTTGTGATCAGTTCTTATGGTAAAGTCCAGGTCACTTATGTATCTACGCAGCTGCTCACACGCCCAGGTCGCGGCTAAAGCCTCCTCTTCTATTTGGGCATATCTTGATTCGGCTTTGGTCAGACTTCTAGAAATGAAGACGACCGGTCTGCATTCACCGTCTGGCTGTTTTTGTGTCAGGACGCCTCCCAGTCCATATGACGAGGCATCAGCTGAATCGTTTCATGACCTGGGCTGTATTGGGCTAACACAGTCTCTGACCCCAATTCCTTCTTTGTCTCCAGGAACGCTGGGGTGCTTCCCATGTCCAGCTGTTCTCTGTCATTAGCAGGTCGCGGATGGGCTTTGTAAGGTCAGGCAAGCGTCATGAAAACTTGCCGACAAAGTTCACCATGCCCATGAAGCGGCGAACATCTGCCATGTCCTTTGGCTCGGGCATGTCAAGGATCGCCTTTATTTTATCTGGGTCTGCTCTGATGCCTTGGGAATTTATAACATGCCCCAGGAAGCAAATCTCTGTCATGGCAAACTGGCATTTCTCACTCAGAGTGAGCCCCACTTTTCTGAATTTCTGAAGCACTCTGTGTAGCCGTTGGTCGTGCTCAGCCCGGTCCCTTCCTATGACGAGGACATCATCAGCATGGCACAGGACTCCGTCAACGCCATCAATCAGCTGAGAAATCCTCTTCTGGAAAGGCTCTGGTGCTGATGATATACCAAAGGGCAACCTTTTGAAGTGGTAGCGGCCCTCTGGTGTGATGAATGTAGTCAGCTGCATCGAGTCTTTATGAAGTGGTACCTGCTAGAAGCCTGATGTCGTGTCGAGCTTTGTGAAGACTCTGGCTCCGTCTACCTTGGCCAGTGTCTCATCCACCGCTGGTAAGATGTGTCTCTCTCTGATGAGTTCAGATGAGTTAAGTCTACACAAATACGTATTTTGCCTGACGTTTTTACAATAGGGACCATGCCTGCGCACCATTCAGTTGGTTCTTCAACACGGGCTATGACCCCCATCTTCTCCATCCCGTCCAGTTCCTCTTTGACTTTGGTCCGGAGAGGGATGGCTACACGTCGTGGGGCAGAGAGACCGTAGAGTGTTACATCGTCTTTCAACTTGATTTTGTACTCCCCTTTGAGCTTACCTAGCCCTGTTAAAAGTGTGCCTCTGTGTCATCTATGCTATGGAGCTGAGGAATCATCTGCAGTCTGCGAATAGCAGGGAGACCCAATAAAGGTTTGGTCAGGTCCTTCACGATGAACACCTCCTCCTCAATCTTTCTGTCCCCTCTCTGAATGACAGCATGTACTTGACCTTTAACATCCAGAGGTTGGTTGATGGGGCCCAGCAATGATCTGTGGGGGGCTGTGTGCCCGCCATATCTCTCCTGTATGTATTCTGTCTCTGGGATAGCAGTCATCAACGCCCCGGCATCCACCTTAAAGCACAACGGGCTGCCATTTATGTTAAGTATTTCAGTCCATGTAGCCGACTGTGAGTGGTCGACAGCCCCTAGATAGGCCGCCGCCTCATTCTCTTCAATGGATTCTAACTTTTGAGCTGATCTGCACACAGCTGCAAAATGTCCCCTCTTTTGACATTTTCTGCACTCAACGTGTTTTGCTGGATGTAAATGAATGTTTTGGGGTTCTGCCACACTTCCCACACAGTTTAGACTTGGTTGAGGTAGACTGGGGCTGGGACTGGTTTACACGTTGAAAAGATTGTTGTTATGAGCCACTGCATCAATTTGTCCTGGTGAATCGGCTGACTGCAGAATAGCTTGTTGCTTTTTCACTTTTTTCTTTAATTGAGCTGCAGTTTTTCTGACAATTTGGCATCACGTATGCCAACAACAATCCTGTCTCGGATCATTTCTTCACATAAGACGCCATATTTGCAGTGTTCAGCTAGCTTATGCACGGCAGTAATAAAGTTCTCTGCAGATTCGACGACTTCCTGGCATCGTTTATTAAACTTGGCTCGTTCATAAATGACGTTATGCACTACAAAGTGTCCGTCAAAAGCCTGTTTCACCTCATTATAGTCCTTTTGTTTCTCTTCCGTCAGCTGCAATGAAGTCAGGATGTCGTCCGCCTTATCACCCATTGTGTAAATGAGTGAATTGACCTGTTATGCGCTGTCTTTGTCTTTCAAACCGGAGGCAAGCCTGAAGCATTCAAACCTCTTAATCCATGCGGGCCACGAGCTTGGCTCGGAGTCGAATGGCCCCGGCAGTGTGATGGTGAATATGTGGTCCATGCTGTGTGCGTTTAGCTCGTCGCTAGCTTGTTAGCTTTCGCCGACTTGCCCTCACTCGTGCTCCACAGGTCACCCGTTCTCACTGTCCGCACCATCAAACTGCTCCGACTGGTTACCTGCGTCTCTCGACTCTTTCTGTCATGAGTTATAAGCTTCTGACACCATGTATTGTTCCTCTATACTCTGTACTCAAGGACACAACTGTCAGGATGTAACCATAACTTTTATTATTTTCTTCTTCTTCTATCCTCTATCTCACACCATTCATTCAGTGCGCCACCACTGGCCATAACCTGCCATTACAATACGATGACTAGATTGTCATAATTTGTACTGCTAACATCCTATACATTAAATCCAGTTCATAAGTATTTATTTATTTGATGTATTAACAGCATTCTTACGGACAAATTGATTAATCGTTATATCTAAAATACTAATTTAAACCGAATGATAGATAGATAATAGATAATTTAACGGAATTCGATTGCAGGGTCGTTTCTCTTCACACCAATGTAGGCCACCAACCGTTAGTTGCTGGCTAGCTAGCGATGGACATGGTAAATGTGCCTGTGTGTTTGTGCTGATAGCTCAGCCTAAGACTGAATGCAGAACTCACCTCTATCTGCATTTATATCTGTTATTTTCCTCCTGTCCCTCACCTTTTCCCTCTCGCCTCTGTGTTTAACACACTGAACTGCAGTACCCATTACTGAATACAGTTGCTAAGTTATGGCCGACTGGCAAACGATAATACTAATATAACCCTAACCCTCTTTCTGATTTAATCTTCAAATGACGTGATTTTGATAGTCTAGCTAAACTGTGGCTTCTGATTGTCAGACTGGCCTGCTGGACATTAAAAAGAGACAAACTTAGAAAAAGGCAGACAATTTAATTGTGATTGTAGGTCAAAATGTATTCAGTAGGGTAAAGGTAAGGTCAGTTGCAAATCCTCAAGCTAACCCAGTTCCGTATGTACAAAAGCGCAGCTGAGGCACTTTGGTTGCATGATCAACCGTATCAGATCAAATGGATCTCCAGTTGACCGTGAATGGCATGCTATCTGTGAAAAGCAATTAAGCCATCTTGCTCAGATTTCTCCTCTCCTCTTGGCAACAACATGGCTATTTTTTCTCTGCCACCACTTCCAACTCTTTCTCACACACTCACTCTCTCTCTTTCTCCTTGTTGCCTGGCAACTGTGCTTGTAAGTGTGATCCCACTTGTCTGTGATTGGCTGAAGGGACGGCAGTTCCATGTCAGAGTCAGCGAGAATAGGGGGAGACACACATGCATTACATACAGAAGGTATAAACTTACAAAAAACTGGGTGTTACCTCTCTGACTCCTGCCCAGGGAGTCGTAAGTGCAACCACCATGGAGCACTTTGCCAGGCAGCCAGCTAGCTAATGAGCAAGTGTTAAAGGGGCACTATGCAACAATATTAGCAAAAATGACCCTAACTATGCAGGCTGAAAGTCATTCTGAATGTTCTTTGACACTTTCTGGGTCGTTTGGTCATTGCTATGACCCCCCCCTAGCGCTTCTGGGCGGAGAAGCGGAATATTCAACTTGCTGCCACCGGGCCGAGGTCAATCCGGAAGTGAGCCGGCGGAAGTATACCGCAGCCCCTCGAAAATGTAGTCAGATTGTAGTTTCGAAACTGCTTTACGGCAAACACACCCCCAAACATGGAACCGGGTAGATATAAACTGCCAGTTGCAAGGCAATTGTTGTATTCATCATGTATCAGTCGACTAAAAAGAGACCCAGGAAGCCACAGTCGGAGGAACAGAAGAAGAAAAAGGAGCTTGACAAAAGAGACCAGACACGAGTAAACATAGGACGAGCTTTTGAGGAGTCCAGAACAGACGCTGACTTGGCCGTGTTGCTGTCGAAATTGTAAGTGGCTGAACGTTGTCTTTGCAACGTGACTTGATAGTCTTTTGAACAATGTTATTGCTGGACTGTTTTATTGTGAGTCCTGTATGTGTTTAGCTTGGTTTCTTGACGGCTCGCTCGATAGTTAGCGGGTGTTTAGCGTAGCAGTCACTTGCTACCAAACACGTTTGTTTGCGTTCTGAATCCAGGTTCTCGTTGGTATTTAGATATCTAGTTCGGTCTTTGAATGAAGCATGATTTGTCGCCTGCATCCTGCGATATGTCCTGCTGAACATAGAGCACTAAGTGCCAGACATGTCTCGCTGTTTAGCCGGCTGGCTTCTTAGAAACCAGATGCATATGGTAACGTAGTAGCTGCTAGGTGGCCGGGGAGGCTCGTCAACAAGTGTTTTCGACAGTGTATCTGCGCCGAAGCTGTAGGGGGAGCTCTGTAGCGAAAAACGTATGCACGAAACTAGTACAAAGCTAGAAAACGGCGAAGGAATCTGGTCTGGAAACTGATGCTGCATAGTCCGGCTTTAAATACTTTTTATAACACTGGATGAACACACACATACACACTCAGCAGACAAGCTTTGAAAAAAAGGCAAACAAGCAGCATTTAGTTACCATATTATTTTTTTTTACCAAATTTTGTTGACTCTTTGTTTATCCATGATTGTTTACTTATAAATGACTAGTCAGTCGTAAGACCTGAACACCAAACACCTGCAAATAAGGGTGAGTGGAAAACAAATTAGCATGTGAGCAGTCTAAATAATTAGTTTAGTAATTTGTTGAAATAGTGCTGTATGAAAAGTTGAAATAGATAGCTAACTGCTGATGTATGAATAGTCTAAATAAATAAAGGTAATTGAAAAGATAGTTAAGAGTAATATATTAACAGGTGAAACTCTATGAAAAATTTATTTATGCATTATTTGTCTTCGAGGGAGAAATGTAGACTTAATGCAGACTGCAACTTACAGAACATTTACTGATACTTAACAATCTCAAACATTAAACACCATGTCAAAGAACCAGCACAAAATGCTACATCAGCTCCCAAGCTTAGACGACAGAGGGACTTGGTGTTTTAAGTTTATTTTTGATGATTTATCAGTGATTTCTCAGTGAGGAGCAGTAAATATACATGCTAAGAATGGACTGACTTCAATCTTGAAAGGTGTAAGTTTGTCCATGTTTTTGTTGTTGTATTGTTTATTTGGTCATTTAATCTGTTGAATTTTCCATTAGCTTGTTATGCAATGATGTTGGATTGTTGGATGTTGCAATATTGAGGTACAGTCAAGAGAACCTGTGAACGTTAAGCTTTATTTAGGTTGGATGCCTGTACTATAAGTGTACATTTTGTAATGTTGTTTTTTGTACCCTATACTACAGGGCTAGCTCGACTCGCATTCGCTCCACTGTTTGGAAGAATAAAATCCTTGCTTGTTTGTCTGTTGGGTCTGTGTGTGATGCTGATGTATGTACATTTACTGAATAGACATGCCCTGAAGATAACGATATAGCTGGCTGTGACCCATTTATTGCAGTGTTGGCCAACATAGTTAATCTAGTTATTTTTTTCTTAATTGATCAAGTGATTGGTTGAAGAGGATGTGAAATTTTAGTCGAACAAGATTTTCCTTGGGAGACAACAGCACCAGAGCTAATCTGATGGTGCTGAAGGGGTAATTTTGAGAAGAAGAAAAAAAAGGTTGGGAGCTACTGACTGAGCTGATGCTTGTATCCACAGTGACAGCACAGGCCTGCTGCTGAAGACTTCCACACGATGCCCCACAACAGTTGTTGTCCATTTCCCGTCCTTATTGCTCTCTACACTCAATGCCCTTAAGCATGGAGCTCTCTGTCTTTTCATACATTCATCAGTCCATTCCACAGAGAACTGGAACAATCCTTAACAGTTGGTCTGCATCGTTTTACTACCATTTAAACACATTAATAACCACTTTACCACACTGAGCCAGTGTGCCCCAAATCTGACGTTCTCTGTTTACTACAAATCAGTGTTATCTTCTTCTTTTTGTCCTGTTTTAAATGTGCTATGTGTTGTAGGTTTAAGCACCAATAAATCGTTCTCAAATTAAAATTCGTACCCTGGTACTATTCCTGCAAAGGCATGAGACCACTCTGAGGATCACTGGCAACCTCTGTGTCACAGCAGGGGTAATATTAGTGATAGCGTTTCTCCAAATCAAGACCACATTTCCCATAAACGTCATTGGTTCCTGCCCCCCAGCTCCTTTCCTTTGGCTTCACTGAAGAAAAAGATAAACATGTTGGAAATGAGTTTTCCAGCCTCTTTTCTCTAATTTCCACCATCTGCAGATGAGATAAACCTCAGCTCTATTTTTGTCTTATTTGTGTTTTGAAGAAAAACAATCACTCCTGTTTTCTTTATACTGGATTATTTTCCATCATTAACTGTATAGGGGGCAACAGAAAAGTACACACAGTACCTCTTCATTGGGCCATTTTAATACTTCAGGCAAATTAATAAAGAGGGGGGGTGGGGGAGTTAGCTCTACGTCTACGTACTTAAAAGCAAGCATACATGCATTCTTGTGCGTTTATATATGTGTATAAGATTTATGATATTCGTTATTGAACCATGTATTCAGTATTCAGATGAAGGCAGGCAGCTTGGCAATAAAACAGCCAGACATTCTCGACTGTCAGATCATCATCCTAATTATTTCATACACATGTATACACACACATTCTCACACACACACACACACACACACACACACACACACACACACACACACACACACACACA
>CAEMYA010000468.1:95004-114070 GCA_903131615.1 Diplodus sargus | reverse complement strand
TTACTGCTGTTCCTTGTGCCAAGTGTGCATAGTGAAAGTCCTGGGATTGACCCAGGTTTTACTGCCGCAGAGAGAGTATAAAGATGAAAAGAGAGAGGAAGAGGGACAAAGTTGAATAAAGAGATAAGTCGTCATCATCATCATTATCATCATTGTCATCATCACAGAAACAACATTGGTATCATTGGGAACAAAGAGATAGGATTGATGAGTAAAACAGTAAAGTACAAGTGAATTCCTTTAGCATTTAAAGGAAAAACTTTTCAGAGCTCAGAAGAGAACAGTAGCATTGTTAAGCACAGCATGCATGGTACAGATAACCAGATACAACACCGCCCTTGACCATGCTTCCCAATTTTGATTAGTCAAAGAACTTTATGTCCAAACAGTCATTTTTATGTTCCCAACGCATCACTCATGAAGGCATACACACAACTGCACACAAAGAAAGAGGAAATCAACTCTAAGCTACAAAAAAAACTAAATACACTCACTTTGACAAAAACTCAGATAAGATGAGATAAATTCAGTTATAGGGGCACTCACACTAAGCAATCCGTCCCATGTCCAGGCATGTTTGACCCCCAAAGTCCAGATTGTTTGACTAGTGTGAATACTCTGTACAGAGCTCAAGCATGGTACTATTTCTACTCTCTATATATATCTAGATATTTATATTAACATGTTGTATTTATTATATACACATGTCTATGTATAGTATATTATATTTGTTTCATATCTATATAGGGGTGTTTGGTGTCTTTTCTTTCTTGATCCCATATAGGTGTGTAAAGGCCCCCACATACCGCCCAGACGTCCAACTGCCTTATCTGACCACTCTCCGACCACTCTGTTGCCTCTCATCTGACCCGTTCGGCACAAAAGTTGCCCTGAAACACACCACTTCGACGTGCTGCCTACTCCACAGTAGCGTGTACGTTCTGCGCTTGCGGCGGTTGTGTTTTGAGTTGTAAACGAGAGGCTTATGCACGCAACTCTCTTTACTTTCGATCAAAACGAAACTTCACTATTTCAGATAAAAACAGCTGCATACTAAACATGCAGCGAGGCATTACCAAACGAACACAAATTAATTTGTCCTGAACGGACATAATAACAGCCAGTCGCGTGCCAGTACTGCAAAGCATGAAAACGAGGAATGACGGAATGGAGTGCATAGAAAAACAAAGCGCACACAGTATTCCGCCCTCCCACACACCGCGCTGATTCGCTAGCACACCGCCAATCAGAACGGTCTTTCAGCTGGCACACAACCAATCAGAGAATCCTATGGCTCAGACGTCTGACAGCCCTCCTCCTCAGACTTCGCATGCTGAGTTGGAGCAGACAGCATCCGAACGGCTCTGACGCAGCTGAACACACCGAACAGAAATGTTCCCGACCTCGTCCGAGTCTCTCCAAATGCTTCAGACGTCCAATGGTTGGGCCGATGTGTTGCTGCCTTAACAGGGCTGTGTGTGACATGGAGCTTCAATTTCCTTCAGGGAACCTCCCAAAAGGATTAATAAAGTTGTCTAAGTCTAAGTCTTTCTTGACCCTGGCGCGGTTGTAAGAGGTGTGCTTTGCCACAGTATGGTTGCGCAACGTGGATATTAATTATAATCATGCATATAATGACACCTTACATAATAAAAAAAAAAAGAAAACAAGAATGTGAAAGGACTGTTCTCCACTGTGATGCGACCATGCTACAACATGATTACATATGTACAAGAGGTTCAGGACGTGTTGCGCCCGGAGCAATGTGAGTGTAGTTCCAGCTGGGTACTAGGGAAGAGGGACATCCATGCGTAATCACGATACGGAGCACCTCGGCCAAGTGTCAGTGCGCCGTTAGAGGCAAAACAACACAAGGATAAGGAACAGATGAATATACACTGAAAGTCTATGATGACGTTAATAATGCTGTCTACACCATGAAAGATATTGGGTATCATTGCAATGGTACTTACATGACTGAGGAGGAGGAGATGACTAACAAGGCACAAAATAAAAGTTGTATTGAGATTTTAAAAAACAGCTATGGTTTCCCTTCCCCATACATTTGCTTGTGCAGGCCTACCATACTGTAATAAGATCATCTGAAATGAGAGACAAAACAGAGTCTGTCTAACGCTCCATCAAAAGGGGCAAGTAAGGCCAATATACCACGGCTGTTTAAAACTACTCATGTAACAGCATTTGAATTTGGACACCAACATCCTCTCTTACATGTGGTCTCAGCAGCAGAAATGTTCACCGCCAAAAGTGACAAACAATCACTGATGCTTGAAGAGCTTAAAGTGGAGCATAAAATGTGTGACCTGATTTTGAAAAAACTGGAAGAAACTTCCTTTTACAAAACATTTTATTAGGTGCCTAAATATGCATGCGGTGTGTGTCTCCTCACTAGAACTGAAGCAAGGATGGAGATAAGCAGTTAAGTGGTGCCAATTGAATAGATTATTAAACATGGGAAACACACCATGATTTCTGAGACACACACACACACAGCCAGTTTGCCCTGGGGAAAGTGAATGTTTGGGCTATAAGAGGGGAGTGGAGAGCACATCTGAAAGTGCACTCAAATTCACCCCTCATCAGGGAATTCACAAACACACTGCTGGATTTCATCCATTTGCTAAATCTCTCTCTCTCTGTCACACACACCATCACAAACACAAGAAAAACTGTTTCTGCCACTCTCTATGTGGCCTTCTTTAACTTAAGCAGCTTTAGTGGAAAACTTAAGATCTGGGGCCTAAACATTAGGGACCCAGATGAAAACATTGCCTGACTATGACCCAGTACAGCAAAACCAACACTATTTCCCATTGGCTGTATTACACAGTATCTGATGCAGTATAAAGCTTAGTTCAGCAAACTGCTTTATTTAGAATTTTAATTAAATGTTTATAGTATAATATAGTATATAGTGAACTGCAGGTATTGAGATAAGTTAGGAGATAACAAAAGTTATTATAATTCTCTCAAGGGTAACATTATCCTCCTTGACAATAATTTACTAATTGTTGATATCTTTTCACTCTAAATCACTCCATGGTGGTGCTGGATACGTCACCGGATGTAATAAATTGTGACATTCATCCTTGAGGGACCATGTATGTCTGTACCAACTTTCATGGCAATCCATCCAACATTTAAGTGTGGCCCAAAGGGATGAACCAACCAACACTGCCATTTCTACCTTCTTGCTACTAGCATATTAAGTGGAGATGAGTTTGCTAAATATGAAGCAATATGAATCACTATTATTAGTGGTTATGCAGTGCCTTAAAAGTCCAAAAACCTGGCCACCATGACTTCCAGAAATATTCCATATATAATATTTGGGAAGCCAATTTCTATATGTTCACCCAGCTGTTGAAAAGACTTGGGATCACAGAACATTTGGTTGACACTGTGAATGAAACAGCTGATGCAGGCTCATAAATGGGAGCGTCAGTACAAGAGCAGAGCAAGGGATCATCAGTACCCTTTGGGCTTGATTCACACACATACACACACACTAAAATAAGTGGCACATTGATATACCCAACTGCAAGAAGACAGAGAGCATCATTATTGGTGCCATCTTCTTTCCCCATTCATTTAACAAATCTATTATAAAACATCACAGACTGAGAAAGAGCAGCGATTGTAGAGCAGTCTGATAAATGGACTCCAACCGGGATGACTCATCAGTGCAAAAAGTACAAAGAGCCTCTGAAGCACAGTCTGCATCTTCGTGCCATCTCTCTGTGTGTGGGGCAGTGGTAGCGGCATGTGTAATGAGCTGACAGAGCTTGGTGATTTCTTGTCTGGCCTGTAAAAGCAGCACGAGCCTCTGCCTGTATCCTCCTCTGTAGTATTCCACCTGGGGAAGCGCACACATCACCATCACATACAGTGTCTGCCAGCTGCACCTAATAAGTCAGAACTGGGGGAGAAAGTCCCTATATCACAGCTTCAGTCGACTCTCCCGTTTCCCTCTCTTCCCTCAGTGGCACTATAGAATTCCAATGGCCTTCAGTGGGCGGTGAGTGTTTGTCTGACCTTCTCAGCCCATACACATTAAAAGTAGTTCCGAGCTTTGAGCCCACACAGAAGATATCAAGAGCGTCAAGCCAAAAACACAAAACACAATATTGACTACAATTCTATAAAATCCATTGAGTGTTCGGTTAGTACAGCACAGGAAAAAAACACCATGTTGAGCCTTGTATTCAACATAAGAGCTCTCAAACCATTCCAGGATGTACACCCAGTGAGGGGTGAGGTAGCAGACATTTTTGCCACAATGTCATGAAAACGTAATGATGGAGAGTTTCATTATTTGGAAGTGACACAACTTGCAATGAAACAAGTCTAGACACAAGATATATCTGAATACTACCTGTGTATGCATGTCCCCAAAATGTTCTTTTCCATAAGCTTACACTGTTAAGGAAGAGGCTGTAAAACAGTGGATACATTTCTTTGAGCATCACAACCCCCACGAAGTGACTCGTTTCACTGTAAGAAATGAGTCCATTTGGCCTGATCCTGTCCCCGTTTAAGTTAGTGGAAGGCTTAACCAAAAGGTTAGCGTCTTGCCACTGGTGCATAGGTCCTATGCGCCACATAATGATAAAGCTATGTGGAAGATCCAGGTACTTTTACACCCAAAAGAAGTCAAGCTTTTTTTGCTTCATATGATTTAGCAGCTTTCATAAGTGCAGTGAACAGGGCTCCGCCTCAGATGCTATATCCAGATTTCCCTAATTAAATTCACTAGTGCAGTGCCCGTAGGAAGTATGTATTCCTATAAAAAAGTTGGAGGCTAAGTAGCTTTTCATGGATGGCCAAATGAGGCTGTGTTTGAAGGTGGGACGTCAGGCATATTTAGGTTTGTGTAAATTCGATACTCCAGGGTATAATTGGCCGTTTTTGACTATTTTTGATTTTGCCATTATATTTCACCTTAAAAAGTATTTACCTTGCCTTGTTTGGTGTCATTATTTTCAGCACAACCCCACGTGTGACTGTACAGTTATTTTTTCATTTTGAGAGACTGTATCAACACAATGGACCTAAAATCACAAAAAAAACATAAAACCCAAGTAGGAAAAAGTTAGATTTTTTACTGTGAAAACCAAAAATGTGTTTAACGAACCATTTTTACTATTCAAAATGCAAATATAAATTGTTGTTTGCTAAATTTGTGCATACGTTTTTGAAATTTACAAAGTTATTTGTAACTATTTACATTCAAATGCAGGCAATGCCTCAGGCTCAAGGCTCCCTCACCTCCTTCCAGCTCACCAAATCACATGGTTTGCCATATAATTTTGTGATTGGTTGGTTAGGTGCCTTTTTCCACCTATAAGAAAGGGAGTACCAAATTATTGCTTGCAAACACTTCCTGCTTGCGGACACTTTCATGAGTGAAGCCCGTTTTGACCATTTCTTCCTGCACCAAACACGCAGCAAACGTGACGCCAATGTTTGCGAAAAAGCGTGGTGGAGACTATTTATCATAAGTCCAGTTTTACTTGGCCTATCAACACAATTCAAAAACTGGTATATAGTTTGAAGGCCGCACCAACATATATGTCGGAACCGAGACTCATGGAGGCTGCATCTTGCTGCTACGTCATCTTAAATTGGTCACGTGATTTGGACGAACCGGTGCGTCCGTCGACTCTGAAGGTGGGGCGTGGGGGTGGGCTCTGCAGTGATTGGCTCTGGTGCGCACGTGGCTATGGTGGCTATGGTTGACAATGCAAGCGGAATTCATAAATCATTTATGAAATAATTTATTAACGGTATCTTTGTAGTCCAAACAAATCCGAGGTTGCATACTCTTCAACCACGCAGCAGCCATGTTGAAAATCTCAGGTCAGTCTGATCCTGATCTTCAGAGATATTTGAGGCACACACACACAGACAGACAGAGATGTCTTGCTTTTATCGAGAGATGGTCTTAGTCTGTTGACTCTGGGTAGCTAACATGACATGAAACAGGAGCAAGCAAGACTTTAAACAAAGTTAATACATATATACATTTTCCCTCTAATTTGTAACTATGTAGATTTGTTTTGGTTTTTTTGTAACCCTTGAACTTTACTTATTCTCTATTATCATCCAAACCCAGAATTCAAATGTGTTGTTCAAATCAGGTTCTAAATATCCTTGTTACTGCTGAAGTTATAACCTGTGCTTCACTTGTTTCTGCTTACTTTCAACCCTGACAATGATAAAACTCAGACAGAAATCAGGATTTTGATGCTCCACACATTTGAATATTTCAGGATAAACCAGGCTGGCATAATCTACCAAAAAACAGCAGTGTCCTCCAAAAAACACTGGTATCAACCTACACAAAGCAGTGCTGATTGCGAGGCACTATGCAAAACTCCTATCACATTAGGAAGTTTAACAAGACGTCCTGCTACAAAAATACCTTTCATTGACCTCTGTGAGATCCTTCTTTCATTTCTGCCTCTGTAAACAGTGCAGTGTAATTGCTTTGAAGTTCGGGAGAAAGTGTACCTTTAGGCTGCTGGAAACACTTTCATCAGTCAATGGAGAATTTAGCAGGCTGCTTGATAATATCTCAACAACATAATAAGATTTCTAATAGTGCTGCCATGTGGACGCTCTTCAAAAGAGCAAAACACAGCAAGGTATTGGCAAAGGGACATGGTGTATACCAATGCACACAGCTTACAGTTTTCAGGGCTGGGAATTGGTTTTCTTGACACACTCACACACCCACACACAGCTCTTATCCTACCTCTGGTGTTGGTAGCCATGTCTGCCACCTTCTGAAAGGCATCCAGGAAGGCCACAGCAGCCAGAACAGTGGTTCTAGGTGAACAGAAAACATTCAGTGCTTTAATTTAATGTTTAATGAGAACCTGCTTCAATCTGACTTGACTATTCAATTCAGGTTTTGCACTGGCAGTGTAGAAACAGTTTCATTAATTTAGTAGAAGATTTGATCTAGTGGTATTTTGCTAAATCCAGCATCAGCGTTATCCACATCTGTAGGCGGTTACTTCCTGCCCACAGCTACAGGAAAAAACAGTAACAGAGAATTTCTTTCCTTTGCATATTTTATTTAGAAACTTAATTTTTTCAATTGAGCTTTTTGTTAATTTGGAAGGACATCTAATTAAAAGCAGACATGTATCCCAGAATTTAAAAGGCGGTTTAAAGAGCAACAACCCATGAAATTACTGTATTTACATGATGTCATATGGTGATTAAGACTAGAGTACAACTCACTAAACCCACAGTATGTGAATTCTTGCCAATTCAAGTAATGGAAACTTCAGAAAACTATTCCAACAGTGTCTGAAGTCAGAATGTCTTTTACAAAACTATTTAAGCAAACGTAGAATCATGTAGAGCATTACACTTTGGAAACACTTTTTATGTATTCATTATACCAGTTTGTTGTCAAAGAAGCTTACCGGAGTTGGGAATGCAGCTTGGTGGCCTTGGCGCTGAAGTCCTCCCACACAGGATAGGAGCACTGACAACACACAGATGACAGCACACGTTATTATCCACTCATTTTACATATTGATAAACAACGTATCAAGCATGCCAAAACCTCACTGTGAATCAAAATCAAATTGTTTGGATTTAATTTAGTTCAGAGTAGTTGCATGTTACACTGTAATATCTCTAAACCAACTGATTACACGTTCACATCACTTTGCTTCATTCTAAAAACTCAGTCACCATAACAGAAAATCTGGCACTCTGTTGTGTTTAGACTGGATCTACAACCATTTTATCTCGTTTTCTTTCTCCCCTCTGGTTATCATCTCTCCTTCTGCCTCTCTCACTCGGTGTCTCTCTGTTTATCTCTCTCACTTCCTCGATGATCTCAGTCAATTTTGAGTTACAGTTCAGTTACAGTCCAGAGCAATTTACTGACAAATACAACAGTAGAAATCAAAACACAATGTGGCATTACATTTGACACAACATGAATATTGACTTGTAATTTTACTCAAGTATTGTACTTCCGTATAATTCTCTCCTGCCCTCCACACCAAAAGTTTGTTGTTTTGTTCTTGTCTGGGATTTACTGTGTGCAGCATGTGATACTAGGTGATTATTTTCAAATACATTTGCCAAGGCTCTGGAAAAAATATGACATTTTCACTTTTCTCTTCACATTTCATGTATCAAACAACCGAAGAATAAACTGGATAATGTAAAATAATAGTTTGGTGCAGTCCTAAAATGTGTGCTATACCTTCCCACTGCAACATCTTAAAGCGAAACTCTCGCCAAAAAGCAACCGAGGCTTTATTTGGGATTGAATATGAGTCAAATCTTCGTGTAAAACCATAATTACGAGGAAAGAGGCACTTTTAAGATTTACCGTAGTCTCAGTTTTGGGCACGTTCATTTTGAAAGGGAGAGTTAGGGGCATGACACGCTAGCATCAAAAATGATATTTTTAGAACACTAAGAAGGCTCGACACAACATGAAACTTTGCTCGTAGCATCACCAGGGTCTCTACTCATGAACACGAGCACTGAGAACATTGTTTGTGTACACAGAGTTCATGAAAAAGAAGGTTTTTGAACTACTCACGTTAGCTGCTGCATCTCCTGCGCGTTGCCGTCATGCAAGGCAAAAAGTGTCGATCCCTGAGTGCAACCTGACAGGCAGGAGAGTAATGGTGAACCGCTCCTCAAGCGTGCCTGTCAGGTCGCACTCAGGGATCGACACTTTTTGCCTGCCATGATGGCGACGCGCAGGAGATGCAGCAGTTAAAGTAGCATCACCAGACCCTGGTGATGCTACGAGCAAAGTTTCATGTTGTGTCGAGCCTTCTTACTGTTATAAAAATAGCGATTTTGATGCTAGCGTGTCATGCCCCTAACTCTCCCGTGCAAAATGAACATGCCCAAAACCGAGACTACGGTAAATCTTAAAAGTGCCTCTTTCGTCGTAATTATGCTTTTACATGAAGATTCGACTCATATTCAATCCCAAATAAAGCCTCGGTTGCTTTTTGGCGAGAGTTTCGCTTTAATGCTGAAACAACATTGTTATATAAAACAATCTAACAGGTCTAGAATGATTAGTTCATTATTGGTACTTTAGGCACATTTCGCTGATAAGATCTTTCCTTTGACATTTTAAATTTCACTGAATAACAAATGTGTTAAAATAGTTAATGGCTCATTATTTCAACAATAATCCGCTTTTGTAATCTTGATACTCATGATCGTAATCATGACCAACATGAACATCATTTCGTTGAAGAAATAAAATCTGTTTCCCTTCATACTCAAATTGAAAGATGTTTTCTGTCATCAGCCCTATTCCCTATTGTCTTTCCACAAAAGCACACACCCCTACCCCATTTTCTGCTCCATCCATACCCTGCATCTCACCCTTTTTCCACCCTTTGTCAACCTCCTCTTTCATCCCGGAAAAAATAGCTTCACCTCCTCTCCTACATATGTATAGACATATATATATATATATATATATATATATATATATATATGTATGTATGTATATGCATAGACACATGTACACACACTTATATACATATGCACATATATGTATACACACAGTACAGCACCCTTGGCAGCCAGGGTTGCAAACACAATTCAAAGCTGAAGAGCTGTGTCTCTAATGGATGCTGCTCCCCCATCCTCCCACCCCTCCTTTAGACTGGATGACTGCTCTATCACACACACCCAGCCTCAACACATATTACATCATACTTGATCCAGGTTAATCCATAACCCTGTTAAATGCCTGCAAATTGTGTGCATGGGATGGGTGGTTGTATTTGTTTCAGTATGAGGAAGATACGAAAAACAGAAATGTTAGGAAATGCAGGCAATAATTTAAAAATGAAGGCAGAGGAGGACAGTTGGAAGGAAATGTGTCTCTGTGTATGCGTGTGGCTGCTGGGGGTGGGGCATCCTGTCGTGATGTTTGACTGGCACAGACCGTAAGGGCTGTATACTCTTTGATCTGGCCTGTTTGATGTGGCTTAATTTGGTCTGAAATCACAGTCCTATTTCCCCTTGGTACCGAAAGCTACCCCCTCCACCATTCACTATCCAGCACCAGCACACACACACACACACACACACACACACACACACACACACACACTGCTCCCTCCAATTGCAGGCTGTTTGAAGTGCTCTACGGAGCTTAAGTATTGTCGATGGTAGATAAGGCAAAGTGACGCCCTTCAACTTACACACACATGCGCACACGCGCACACACACACACACATATGAGCAGTTCTGCATCTCATTAGCATATTTCGGGCATTTCAATACAGTAATAGACCCTGGTGGCAAGTGACCAAGTGATGATTGAGTGTGCATGTGTGATTGCTCCCACCCCCCTTACACACACACACATACACACACACATTGAATTAGTATACTGCCGTGAAGTACTTGACTGCCTGAAGCATTTTTTTTTGACACTTTGACCAAACCAAGTCAAGAATTACCTGCTAAACTCACTTTAATATGACAGAGTAGAGGAGAAATGCAGCAGTACTGTCAAAACGCATCATGTTAGAGATGAACAGTGTTCAATGTGTGTACACATTGTGGGTTATCAGTGGTAAATGTATGTTGTATAAATCCCAATGTATGTGTAAATTTACATATGTCATTACTTGTGTGCATGCAAGCAGTATATATCGATAAGGATGCCACAGTAGGTTCATCAATCAAACCAGTCAAATATTTTATATATATTCTAATTATAAATATACATCTATATTGCGCAATATGAGGAGATGCCATGAAAACCAATGTTTCAGGTTCATTTCCAGAAGTAAGGAAACATGACATTTGTAACAATGCAAATTACTAAAAATCCAGCAGTACAACATAACCTTGCTCAAACTCCCTTTGTCAAGAGAGAACAGGTATTCGTTTTTGACTAAATCAATGTAAATAGCCACCATTAACAAATTCTATTCCACACATGCCTTTAGTTAGAGATAAGGCTGACTGCAGTATCACCTTCTGTGCAGTCTTTATTCCTCAGCATTTTGTGCAATGACCATATGCACTGCTCTGCTGCTCAGATTTGACAGATGTCAGCGCTAACTTCAAACAAATTACATATGCATACATATTATGGACTCTGGACTCACGTTCGGAGTGAGAACGGGCCGTTGTACATGTACTGCTGCTCTGTAAAACATTAGATGTGAGCTATGGCTTAAAAAAGGTGAGATATTAAACATAATTAAACTCACAAAGTGTTGCATTCTGATTAAAAGTGTATTGATGGTAAACACCTGGAAACCTTTAACTTTCTCTGAATGACCGACCAAAGAAGCTGTCATTAGGAGAGTGCATACATTGGACATACATGCTAGAACAGAGGCTGGCATCTGAAAAGGCATTGTGACTTCAGCTCTCTACATAAGGGTACTAGAGAGCATAACAAAATTTCTGAACTTGTCATAAATATATATCCCTGGTGTTTCATGACTGCTGGTACGTACATTAGGTGTTGCGTTCTATACATTTGGTACTTTTGTTTTCCCTTTGTTTAAATGAAGCTAAAATAAGAGCATTGTGGTAACATTGGGGAAACTTAACTATCTTACAAAGACAGAGGCAGTCTGTTCAAGGTCAAAGATCTGCTGTGTGAATCCTTCTAGAGTCACTTTAGCATTTAAGGAGATTATAAAGCTCTCAGGCTGCAAGCTCCACGCTCCATAAATGTGTCTACCAGTGTGTGTTTGTCTCCGCCAGAGACTGCGACCATAACCACCCTGCTCACATGATTCTAGGACTTGGAATATCACGATGGCTACGGGGCAAATGCACGAGTGTGTGAGAGACACAGAGCAGGAGACAATGAGTATGTGAAAAATCTCTAGGATTGTATACTATTGGATCACCACTTCCTGTGTCACAGAAGAACTCAGTGGGGCATGCATGATCGCCTCTTATGCACACACATCTACAGGGACACTCACACATACTGTCTGATTAAACCCAGTGTAAATATACATCACAACTAAAAATGTATCCTGTCTTTGTTTAAATGACACCAGATTCTAAGCACTCAGTGTATGATATCAGAGCATGTGCACGATGACGCATCCACAATGTTTTTGTCTTTCATTAATGGTATTATATGAGGGAAATTCCCAGCTTTGTACAATTCACCTTGATACTCCACCTTTACTTCTTCCTTCGTACCCCTCCTTCTTTCCTCCAACCTTCCATCTGCTGAGCTGTAGCGCCGCCATCTTCCTTTTGTTTTCAGTTAAGTACAGCATATTGCTCATAACAGGCAGCCAAAAAATGTATTTTGTCACTCCAATTTGTGTTTTTGACAGAGAAAAAGGGTGGCAATTTATGATGCTAATTCCTTCAATCAGGTTCAAACTGAATCTTTTTTTGTGTGCGTGTAAAGACAAATACTAGGTAAACTGTGCATTACCCTCTACTGGATCCCTGATTTAAATCCTTCACGGATCAACAATGATCCCTCATCCCTGATAACAAGCAATATATTGACTATTTTTCCCTTTCCCGCTTACATCGTTTCTTCCAGTAATTCTTCCAGTTTCATCTGGTCCTGACTCTGTGGTTCTGTCAACAGTCCACTGGCCTAGTTCTCAGAGCACCACCAGTCCACCCAGTCTGTCCAGCACTCTATTGAGAGCTCCACTCCACCACTCACTACAGTGGATGAGAAGCTTACTGTCTCCTCTCGTTCTTTTGTTCCCTTTGTTTCCCCCACAGCAAGACAGAAAAACAGAGGAAATCCAGCAAGAGAGACAGAGGGGAGAGAGAAAACGGGTGGAGGCGGACAGAGAGGGATGTAAGGATTAGCCAGATTTTTTGTTGTATTATCGAGCCAATTCACACGTAAAAGAAACATGCAAGACCCAAACAAAATAGGCTAATTTTACAGTGCTTATATGCATAATCGACTTGCTGGGAGTTTTTATCAAAGTTGGATAGATGTGTAACCCACAGAGAAAAATGCTGCATATCATCTGTCTCCTCCATTCCATTACATTGATTCACATTCACTCACGTAGATAGAGCTCACTGTGGAAATCAATATTACACTACAATTATACACTTGTATTTTGCAGATCGATTATTTGCTAAATCTCCACTCCCATGCCAGATAGTTCCGCCATGTATGGTTATTATATCAGTTCTGCAAATATATTGTCTTTAGCTTCGTTCGATTATATTTCTGGAGAACCTCTAGCGCCTCACTACCCTTCCTGCTCCACTGGCTACCTGAGTTCCTCCCACGCTGTTCCCAGACAACTCTGCCTGCCTGCCTGCCTGCCTGCCTGCCTGTCGGCCAGCCCAACTCATCCGATATTTCCTTTTACCAACTCTGTTGCAAAATAAATCAGGATGATGATCAGGAAATGTAGGATAAATGTAACATGAATCTGTTTGGTATTATCTTTAAAGGTCCCATATTATACTGTTTTTCATCATTTTCACACAGCTGTCAGAGGTCCAAAAACTCTGTATTCGAAATGCATTACCCAAACCCATCCCTGGTCCTGAATTCCAGCTGTCTAAAAGTCGCTCTACAGAGCACTATTCAGAGCAGTCTGTTTCTGTGCCTGCACCTTTAAATGCTAATGAGCTCCGTCTGTCAATGCCTACTTGGAGAGCCCTGCCTGCTACATCTCTCTATAAAAGCAAGGAATCTCTGTCTGTCTGTCTGTCTATCTATCTGTCTGTTTGTGCCTTAAATATCTCTGCGGATCAGGATCACAATGACCTGAGAGTTTCAACATGGCTGCCGTTTGGTTCAGTGGTGTGCGACTTCGCATTTGTTTGGACTGCAATGATACCGTGAATAAATTATTTCATAAATGCTTTACACATTCTGGAGCATAGTCCACCGGAGCTATCACAGTGACATGCGCATTAGAGCCAGTCACTGCAGAGCACAAGCCACGACACACATTAAGAAACAAGCTGATGTATACCTGCAGCAGCGCGAGCTGGACCGGGAGTTAGCCGGCGGTTCGTCCCATTCTATTCTGTGCATCTAAACTGACTGTTGTGGATTAATGAGACTAAACGAGACCGGACCGTGTCTGTTCGGCTCTGAGGAGAGCGGATTTATACCTGCAGCGGCACGAGCTGGACCGGGAGTTAGCCGGCAGTTCGGTCCCGTTCTGTTCTGTGCATCTAAACTGACTGTTGTGGATTAATGTGACTAAACAAGACCGGACCGGTCTGTTCGGGTCTGAGGAGATGCGGAGACGCGCTGACAACAAAGTGGAATCGTAATCTGTGGATGTTCGTGATGGCCGCGTAGGTTAGCCGCTAGCCGCTAGCTAACCTACACGGCCCAACTCCCGAGCTGACGGACCGGACGCACCAACCTGTCCAAAACCGGACTTGGGGTAAATAATGTCCGCCACGCTTTTTCACGAACATTGCCGTCACGTTTGCTTTTTGTCTGGTGCAGAAGAAATGGTAAAAACGGGCTTTTGTCACGAAAGTGTTCAAGCAGCAAGTTTGGTTGTAGAGCAACAGGAAGTTGTGGGAGGGACGTCGGCAGATGAGTGACAGGCAACGACGGTCGGTGTACAGACAGCGATATTGAGAATTGAGAGATTTGTGACATTTAGCGTGTTTGGAGAGTATAGTTAGTGTGTTATGTAGTGTTTGGTTAAGTGTGTAGTGGAGTCGGTTTTTTGTTTAATGAGTCAAAACAATGAGACGGTCAATGTGGAGCAGGCAGTGCAGCTCTTCATTCAGCTGGAAGGAGCTCAGGCAAACCTGAGCATTGCCTGCATTTAAATGTAAATAGTTACGCAGAACTTTGTACATTTTTATAATGTATGCACTTATTCAGCAAACAACAATTTATATTTGCATTATAAGTAATTATAAATGGTTTGTTAAACATATTTGTGGTTTTCACAGTAAAACTTTTTCTACTCGGATTTTATGTTTTTGTTGTGATTTTAGGTCCATTATGTTAGTACAATATGTCAAAATGAAAAAATAACTGTACAGTCACGCATGTGAGGTTGTGCTGAAAATAATCACACCAAGTAAATAGTTTTAAGGTGAAATATAATGGCAAAATCAAAAATAGTCACAAACGGTCAATTATTCCCTGGAATATCGGATTTCACAACAAACCTAAATATCCCTGACTTTCCACCTTCAAACACAGCCTCATTTGGCCATCCATGAAAATGCTTCTTAACCTCCCACTTTTCTATGGGAACACATATTTCCTACAGGCACTGCACTAGTCACTCTCAATGAGAGGATTGCCCCTGCGTTAGCGGTAGAATGCGCTCATGTTTATGGTGGATGTATACATATGTAACGCTATGGCTCACGGAGATTTTTTTGTTCAACCATACCAGTTTGACCCAGAATCGGACCCAGAAGGAGAGGCTCCTGAAGAAGTACAGACTCTTCGGCTGCAGCGGGATGTTTCAGAATGGTTAGTGAGTCTGAATAATGTTAGTTTGTTCGTATGTGTTGTTACAGTTACTGCCATGTAGCTAATAGCTAACAGCTAGCGAAAGCTGTGTTTGTCTCCAACACAGACTCCAAACTCTTGGACACTGTTCGCATCGTCTCTGTCTCCAGTAGTAATGGGAACGGCAGTTCTTTTTACTGTAAATCTCTAGAATCAGTTCATTAAAATGATTCGTTCAAAAGATTCGTTCACCGAATCGTTCAGTGCTCTCCAACTCCCTGAACTGATAAACAGCCAAACGATCCGTCATTCAGTTCGTGATTCAGCCCTGAGGTTCACGTTCACTTACTGAGCGACGGTGCGTTCACGGACTACAGTACACAATCTTTCGCGGGAGACGCAGCTCTGCTTTGAGTGATATACATGCACTAACATTATTACACGGTGAAAGTGTCCTCTGTGCACAGTAAAATCACTTAACTTGATGCTACACAGTTGTTAGCAACACAGCACTAATTTTAGCAGTACGGTTACTGAAGGTGAATCTCTCCTCTCCCACTCCTCTGCCCTGAGTGAGTGACACAGCGCCACTTCCAGCACAGTAGGTGAACGAGATTCACGTCCTCAGCGACGCGAATCATGAGTGAATCAGTCGTTCGCGAACGACCTGCTGAGAACGTGAATCAGGTTCACGAACGACCTGCTGAGGACGTGAATCACGTTTGCGAACGTGATTCCCGTCCTGCTGAGAATAACGTTCGCGAATGTGAGTGACGTGAACGTGAGTGACTTTTACTGTTTTACTGTGTAAAAGCACTTAACATGATGCTACACTGATGTTAGCAACAGCGCCGCGAATCATGAGTGAATCAGTCGTTCGCGAACGACCTGCTGAAACGTGAATCACATTCGCGAACGAATGTGATTCCCGTCCTGCTGAGAATCACGTTCGGCAGTTCCACTCCCGGCCGGCATGCTCGCTGCTGAGCTCAACTGAACTGAGAAAGGAACGAATCAGTTCCTGAAGTGATTCCGTTCACTTCGTTCACTCAAAAGATTTGTTCTTTCGAACGACACGTTCGCGACCGACACAACACTAGTCTCCAGTCTGCACATGTTTCCAGACTGAATTTTTACTGTGACAACCAAGCTCCATCATAATATTATTAACATTAAACTCGCTTCAAACGCCATTGCATAGCAGACCGAAGCGGAGGTAACTAGTTAGCCGATTTCCAGCGGACTTATGGCGGACACCATACTCGTAAGCAATTGTAAATACTATCAACCGTGGCGACACTTATCGGTGGCTCGGGTGCAGTTGCTGGGTCTGGTTGGGACTGATCCTTTTATGAGGGTCAGTGTCAAGGCAGAACCAGTTTTGTACTGACCCTCATTACTGCGCAGAGGAGGCCTATAATAACTAGAAAAAATTGCATTTCCTACGAAAATACAGTGTGAATGCTGAAGTCTGAAGCGAAATCTGCTGAATGTACTTCTGAAAAGCTGAAAAAGTCGAAAAGCTGAAAAGTTGAAAAGGTCAAGGCCGAAAGAGCTTGAAAAGTTGAACATGTTGATAGCTGAACACTTTCTGTAGCTGAACATGAAGCTGAATGTATAAAGAAGCTGAAAAGGCAGGAAGATGAACATTTTACAGTTTTTCTCAATTATTTACACACAAAAACTGGTACTTGAGACACAATGACCACAGCATGTAACTCACGCACCAACCCCCTGAACCAATTCTGCTAAACTGCAAGCATAATTCCTGCTTTACATTCAAATTACAGTTCTAAAACACACTCTTTTCAAAACACTACACACAATTCTCTGCATTTGGCACAATTTTCATGAAGAAAATCTCTTGTTTTCACAAGGAACACACTATCATTCAAAATTCTAAAGTTAATTGCCCTACTATGCACACTGACTCATCACATGGGCAAACACCTGTCACACAGTTTTACAATTAGCTGTCAGAGCTTTAGCAAAACAGAAGAGAGAATGCAACATAGTTTTTTCTTTTTTTTTATTACTGTATATAGTAAATTCTTCTGTTGTTTTGTATGTAGACCAGTGTATGTGCAACTTTGTGTTAGTTGGGATGTACACTGTACATTGTTTTTTGTGGGGAAAATAAAATATATTTGTTAACATATAGTTGTGTGTTCTGAGTATAAAAACAATATTCTCAAATATTTTACAACACAGTTATGTACGTACTGTCTGTAGTCAGTGTAACACTGAAAAAAAAAAGGCCTATGTCATTATGATGAATGGAGAAGGAGTGATTTCCATTCATCATAGTGTTTTACATTGAGCACATTAGTGTTCAACTGGTTCTTATAAATGTCTATTCATATGATGGTTTTAGTGTGTCATTTGAAAACAAAATACCATTTTGAAAAGAAATTACATTGTTTTGAATGTGAAGTTTCATTTTGCTGGAGAATTGAGGGGTTTTGCCCATTGTGTGTGTGTTTTTTGATTTGTGTGTAGAGTTCTGAGAGTATGAGGTATGCTTTCAGAAAATGTGTGTAAACAATCAAGAAAAATTGTAAAAAGATGAAGAGACAGAAAAGTTGAAAAGGCCTGAAAGAGTTGAAAAAGTTGAACATTTTCATGGCTAAACATGAAGCGGAATGTTTGAAGGAGTTGAAAAGGCAGAAAGATGGATATTTTAAAAAGCTGAAAGGGCAGGAAAGGTGACGGGGGCTGAAAGAGTTTAAAAAGTTGACCATTTTAATTGTTTAACATGAGGTTAAAAGTTTGAAGGAGTTGAAAAGGCAGAAAGATGAATGTGTGAAAAGGCTCAAAAGGCTGTGGAGTAAGAGGGCTGAAAGAGCTTAAGGGTGAAAAAAGGCTGAGAGGTGAAAAGTTAAAGGCAGAAAGAGCTTAAAAGGTGAAAAAAGACTGAAGCGGTGGAACGTTAAGAGCAGACAGAGCTTAAAAAGCTGAAAAAAGACTGAAAAGGCCGAAAACTTGTAGAGTAAGAGGACAGGAAGAGGTGAAAAATGTGAAAAAAGACTGAAGAGTTGGAAAGTGAAAGGCAGAAAGAGCTTAAAAAGGTGAAAAAAGACTGAAAAGGCCAAAAACTTTTAGAGGTAGAGGGCAGAAAGAGCTGAAAAAGGTGAAAAAAGACTGAAGAGGTGGAAAGTTAAAGGCAGAAAGAGCTTAAAAGGTGAAAAAAGACTGAAGCGGTGCAAAGTTAAAGGCAGACAGAGCTTAAAAAGGTGAAAAAAGACTGAAAAGGTGGAAAGTTAAAGGCAGAAAGAGCTTAAAATGGCTGCATCGTCTATGTAAAGTAAAAGATGTGGGATCCAAATCCAGCTGAAGAAAAAAGTATTTCTCCAGATTTTCCAGCTGCTCCCCACTCGAAAGATGATGTCATCCACTCGAGCTCAGGCACTCTACACACGCACTCTTGAGATACACACGCGGGAGAAGTAGGAGAGCCAGAGATTAAGAGATTCCCATTAAGATGAATGGGAAAACACCTCCCAAACCCCTGCGATTTTTGAAAAAACTGTAATGGTTATGGCAAAAATATTTACATGATGAGTGAGAGGAGACATGGCTGAACTCGCTCATGTCGTTTTTATTTCT